>PVJA010011470.1:0-43763 GCA_004027025.1 Myocastor coypus
GGGATCGAACTGTGGTTCCCTGCGCCTGACTGGGTTTGCCCACACGGGTGCTTAAACAACTGAGTTAACCCACAAGCACCCATGATTGTTCTTCTGCAGACAGTGCAAGGAGGCAAATCTAACAATTGGTCCCACAGGAGATATTTTAAAATAAGCGTTTTCTCATGTTTACGACATTAGAGATGGTCCATCTGCTTGCTCTGATGGACAACTCTACTCTAAAAAGAAATGTTTTTCTACCTCTCTCATGATTTTTTATAGAGGAAAAGCAGGAATCCAGTTCACTATTCATTTTAACTGGCATCCACTGAAGATCTCTCTGCTTATGCTTGGCAGCTTACATCCATGTCAGGTGCACCTTTGAACACAATGCCTGATTGGCTTCTGGTTATGCACAGTGATGTTTCAAGGTGTGTGGTTTATTTGTTTAATCTTCTGTGGTACAGCCTACTGTTAGAATTTGGAAGAGGACAAAGGGACATCCATATTAGCTGTTTCTGTCACTATTTGCCTGCACATATCTTAATAGACAAATGCATCCTTTTCCTATGCTATTATCTTGGTGAGGTGATAAACAACATTTCGCCAGCTGAACAACATCATCTGACTTTGGAATTCAGGAGCTATGTTTAGTTTAGGTAATCTAATGCCAGGGAGGTGTTTGGGGGAAGGAAAGTTGCAGGCTGATGGAACTGGAAATCCTAACATTGTCAGACTGAAAGTGAGCCAGTCAGTTAACTTCCCATCACCAGTGAATGAACATGGATCTGTGGTCTGAACCAGAATGACCCTCAGGAGGAACTTTTATTTGGCTTTTTAAAAATATTTCAGGAAATTTTCTTATGACATCCCATAACAGAGGCTATAACTAAGTAGGGTCAGAAATCAGGCAAGGTGTCTAGAGGCAGAGGGTAGCAACAGGTCAGCTCTCGGGTCACACAGACAAGCTTACTGTAGGGTCTAGAAACCAAGAGTGCAACGAGCCACTAAATATGACTTCCTGTGGGGGTTCATGTTCAGAATTAGAGATCAGTCCTCACAGCTCCACTAGCACATCTTGCAAGGCCCAAGAAGGAATAAAGATAAATCACGCCAGGTACGGGAACATGAACAAGCCAGCAGCATTTTGATTGTTGTTTCAACAGGGCTAGCACGTTGGATGTGTAGGTGGGAATCGGAGAAGATAAGGCTGAGAAGGCAGAGGGGGCCTGATAGAAAAATTTCACCTACTGAAGAATCTTGATCATCCTGTGGAGAAGGAGAAATTTGTCAATTGTTCAAGTTGGAGTATGACAAGACTCATTTTGCTGTGAAGATAGACTACTCTGATGACTGTGGAGGATGACAATGTTGAAGAGAATTAATATGGAAGAGAAGGGGGCTCATTTATCGAGTTTGACAATAAGAAGAAAGGGCAAGGATAGATGTTGTGACATTAATCACAGGGACTAAATACTTGGAACACCCTCCAAGTGTTCCAAGCAAATGGGAGTGGCATCATCTATTATGCAAGAGGATAAGACAGTTCTCTCCTACACTGATACATTAGCTGAGCTGAAAAGGGCTAGATTCAGAACACTGTGTGTGCTATTGTAAGTAGTTGAGTGAAAAAAAGGTAAATCAAACTGTATGTTTGCATATGCACACAATTTAGTACTCAGGTTGGTTTGTGGGGTACTTTGGATAAAAAGGGATAATGTTTCATAGCATAGTCTTTCATATTGTTTGAATTATTCATGTGCAAGAATTACAGCTTTTAAAAACTGATTTGAAAGTCTTATCAAATAGCCTATGTGAGAGAGGAGTTTGGAAGTCACAAATTCGAAGATGTGGATTTTTCTAAAAGCAAATCCCTTAACTATAGCTACCAGGGCTTCTCATGTCCATCTACTCTCAGGCTGGGGAGATAGCTCAGTAGTCTAAGTGCCTGCTTGGCAAGTGCAAGGAGCTGGGTTTGATCCCCAGTGCTGCATGCATGCTGACCCCAGCACCCTGGATGTGCTGAGCTGGGCACCAAAACCAGGCATGGTGGTGTGTGCCTTGTATGAGTACGAGCTGCAAATGAGACCCTGTACCAAATAAAGATTTTTTTTTTTTAACTAAAGAAAAAATCCACCTATCCTCTTTAGCCATATAAACCAGTTATATGGAAATAGGAATAGGTACAACTTTTAATATTTGGTAGATAATACACATTTTATTTAAAACAGTTGTCATAACAATTGCAGTGAACATTGGGATTTTCATGTTGACACGGAAGAAAGAGTCCTCACTCCCACCTGATTAATCCACTATTTCAAATCAAGGCTATTTCTTTGGAGCTTTTAAATTTTTTAACTTCTGGGCATAGTGTATAAATACAAAGCCGAGCTCAGTTCTCACTCTAGTAGGTTATTCATGAGATTATCTTTTGTCCAAGATACTTCAGTTTTCTCATGTTGTCCAAATCTTTGAGAAAAAGGAAACCTAAAGCTGGGCGTGGTGGCGCACGCCTGTAATCCCAGCACTCGGGAGGCTGAGGCAGGAGGATCGGTGCAAGTTCGAGACCAGCCTGGGCTATAAAAATGAGCTCAAGGCCAGCCTGAACTGCATAGTGAGACCCTGTCTCAAAAAGGCAAAAAAAAAAAAAAAAAAAAAAAAAAAAAAAAAAAAAAAAAAAAAAAAAAAAAAAAAAAAAAAAAAAAAGAAAGAAAGAAAGAAAAAAAGAAACCTAGAACTCTGTGGTGTATAGATTTTTTAGTCTCCCTAAAGCACCCTGAACTTTTTTTTTGTTTTGTTTTGTTTTGTTTCCTTTTGAGTCCAGGGAAACAAGTCTTTTTTTCTTAATATAGTTTATTCACAGATCATTAAGCTGATTTACCACATTATACACCAGAGTAGGCTTAGTAATCATGATTTTCTCTCATTGAGAGAATTACAATTACTCAGAGCCTACTATAATGAAAGGATTTTGCCCGGTTCTGTAAGTATCCACCACTGGGAATTTTTGAAAAATTCCTGATTTGATTAAAGTTCACAGGAAGGATGGGCATTAAGTAAATTATAAATGCAACAAATGAAATGTAAACTATAAAGTAGGAGTGTATGGCCCTTAGGGCTTGGCAGACTAACGTAGACTATTTCTGGGTAGTATAACATTTACCTGGGGTTTTAACTTGCACTGTTTATTTTGGAAAGAACATTTTGCTGGGTGGGTTTGCTCTGCATTGAGGAGCTCCTTGATTCTAAGTTTTCTTTCTTTAAAAACCACATATTCACAGTCATACACTTACACATACACACAAGCACACACAAGTACACAATCGTTGTGTTTCTCTCAGTAAATGCTAGACTAAACTGTGGTTGTCTGTAACACAATAAAAGGAAGGCTCAACGGTGATTAGTCCCAATTGCTGGGCTCCTGGAGGCCCACCACCATGGTAATAAGCAGGAACAGCGGCACAGTGTGGAGGGGACGAAGCGAGGGGCGGTTATTGCCTGTGGTGAGCAGCCATCTGGAAGACAGTGGCATGTCCTAATAAGAGAAATAAATGACCAGCTGCAAGGTTAAAAGCTCATCATTCAAAGAGTGTCCTTCATGTATTTGAAAGCATCTGGAAAGCAACTGCGTGGGCGTTAACTACAGGCTCATTTACAAGCCTGGCAGCATTGCGCCACTTGACACCTCCCTAATCACTTGTCCTGTGGGCCCAGAGCGCTTGTGCTGTGCTCATAAATAGACAAAGTAAGACTAAAAACCAGCAAGATTCCACTGAATGGACACGTGCCCAGTGGATGCAGAGCACACTGGAAAGACCTGGACCTTCAGTCTTTTATGTGCCATTTCCTGCTCCATCAAGGACTGTAGGACTATTCCCTTCTTTCCTTCTTTCTTTCTTTCTTTCTTTCTCTTTTTTTCATTCATCCTTTTTCTTCAGAAAAGATCCAGACAGCAGGAGTTTTATTAATGTTCAAAATGAAAATGCAGCCTGGGCACTTCTGTGAATCATCCACAGGTTTACTCTTCATTGTTGGTAATATTGTGCCAAGTTGCTATTTATTTAAAAACAAAAATCAAGAATAAAACTTTGAACTCAGAGGGCACTCTTCATAATTCTAGCCGTCTGTACTCTCTGTGAAGGAAACAGATTTACTTTAAAAGCCATTGTTAGCAATGAGAGTGTGTGTGATACATTATTCTTCAGATGCTATATGTGGAGTGAAAGTTATAGATGTGAAGTCCAAGTATATGCTTCCAAAATGTTCCTTAGGAGTGGAACCTAGCCACAAATTGTTCTTAGGTTGGAGAAAGCTCTTCCATTCCCTGGAGAAAAATACCCTGCTGAGGAATGTTGGAAATACTCTTTTGGCGGGGGAATAAGGAGCCGCTATTATGTTCTATGGAGTGTGAGCTGTTCAAACAATAACAATATATCCTAAGATTTTCACATGTTTGTGTTTTAAAGTTCAAAGTAGAAGGTGAAACCTGTACAAATGTTATTCTCTTTAGCGTCTAGCACAATGCTTTGCACCAGGTATGCTTTAGCAATTTCAAAAAATAATAGGATGTAATAGTCACCCATGTTTCCAATTTCTTTGGGATTTGGATTTTATAGCTTCTCCAAACTCATAAACTCAGATTGATTACATTTTAGGAAATGATGAGATTGTAGGATGACATAAATGCTTTTATAGGTAAAGAGAGCCAACAGAAAACTTATAGATCAATTAGGAGAAAGCCTGCTTTAGGTCAGAGTGAGGCAGCCAGTAATGGTAAAGCACCAATGCCTTGAAATGACAGTTCTCAGTGGCTTGGATTATTAAACTAAATGAACCAAATGCCTGGCCAGTCAACACCTGCCTTATATTTTAGGATCTGTTTTTCCGGTATTGCAATATTGATTACTTCCTATTCAGGCACAAGAATCTCACTGTAGCCTGAACTTCTGATCATAGTGTCAATCTGTGAATGGCTAATTTCTAAGGAGAGATCTATTTTTTTTTTCTTTATGTATTTGGTGCAGGGTCTACAGGGTGCTCAGGGTCTTACTATGTAGATCAGACTCATAGTGATTCTTCTGTTTTCAGCCTCCCAAGCATTGAGATTACAGGTGCTTGCCACCACACCAAGTCTCAATTGCTGCCTCAGAGTGTCCCCAGCGGTGGGGCCAGCATGGCACCTGAGGACCAAATCCAGACTCTGCTCTACCTAAGCAGGCACTTTAGTCTGCTGAGCTATCTGGCTGGCCCTGAAAGACCTACTTATGGTTAGGTCAGAACCAGGAAACCTGGAAGAATTATTTTAATTAATTCATAACTTCCAATTTGAACCATATATATATATATATATATATATATATATATATATATATATATATATATATCGGGTTGATATATCCTTACTATCTAGACACTCCTTGAAATATTTTTGTATGGTCTATTATTATTATCTATTGTTAGGCTTGGAAATGTACCTTCTTTTGTTCAGTGATTTTCTGGAAGAATGACAAGGTTGCTCAAATTAATAGAAAAACAAGCTTGTGAGTAGATTCACAAAGGACAAATGTTGACATAGGGGACAATTCAGTTCTGGACCCAATGGGAGGCTCACACATAGTTCCATAGCTGAGTTTGTTTTACTCCATTGAGTTAAAGATATCTTGTTTATTTTTTTGGACAGGATCTCACTAAGTTGCTCATTGTGGCTTCCAATTTGCAATTCTCCTGCCTCAATGTCTAGGTAGCTGGGGTTATAGGTATATGTCCCCATCCCCCAAATTAGGATTACCTTACTTCCTAATTTGAAGATGAAGTTTAACTTTTGTGATGGAAGCAGGGTAAATGCCCAGGGAAATGCTGGGTAACATTGGAAAAGGACAGAGGTAACTTATTTTGTTCTCTTGAAAGTCGTACCAAATGATTTCCCTACACTTTCTTTAGAGGCTAATACTTGGACTCCTCTTCCTGAGAGGACAGAAATCCAGGGGAGCCTTGGGTCCCAAACAATGGCTCTCTAAAAGCCCTGAGAAGATTGTAACTGTGTGTGAATAAGCCAGGAGATGGAGAGGTACATGCACCATTTGGTCCCTAAAATCAGGATTGGTTTGTTTTATGAGTACCACAGGGGCAGCGACTCTAGTTCAAGTTTTATAATAACCCTGCAACTGGTGGATATGGTCACATGATAGTTGACCTGATTAAAAAGGTTACATTTTCCAGTCTTCAAAATTCTGAGTGAATTTAGAACAGATCAGTGGAACTACCAGCCCCTTTGAATTATGGATAATGAAACTATGGAACATGTTATCCCATGAGGAAAGAAACTGAAAGCATAAAGGCTTTTTAGAAAGCTGCAGATGAATTCATAATGACCGAGCTAAGTGCGCTGGTAAGATACTAAGTTATTTGGAGGATATGACTCTTACCTTTCCAACATGAAAAAAGATAGTGCTTTTTCTCCACAGGGAAATTCTTGGGGATGATAATCTTTCGGAGTTTTTTGTTCCTTCAGAAGGGTGGTAGGAATGGCTATCAGATCTACTGGGCCTGTTGTCAAACTGTGATGTCACCTACTGAGTTAGGTGTGGGCAATCAGAGGAGGGACTCAGCCTAAGATCCGCAGCGATACATGGACAGATTTCTTCTCACAGGGCTCAAGCTTTCCTAAGGTATTTTCCCATCACAGGGGTACCTTACAGAGTGTAGCGCTGGGATTTGATCTATGCAGTCTCTCAGAATACCGCAATTGTATGTGTGAAGAAGCACTGCTCACAGGGAGGTGACACTGAGCATCCCGAAAAAGGACTGAAATTGTGGTCTGACTCCTTTCTCATGTGGTATCCTCTGACTTTCCTTCAACAGGCTCGGGTGCCTACCTCACAATCACCTTACAGATGTACAGAAACCCAGCATCACACAATCTGTTCTCTCTCCCCTGTCCTCAAACATGTGAGTTTTAAATAATCAATCTTCAACTTCATGAGAAAGCCAGGTTCCTATCCCTGTGTTCAGGACCCTGTTCTGAGTATGGCTGTGGGCTGGATGACTGTGAAAGAACAGATCTGAAGCATAACTTACTGGCAAGTGACTGACGACAACAAGAAAACCTCCATTGGATTCCAGGTCATTTTGATTTACTTGAGGTTCTTGGGAGATTAAAAGACAAATGTTTTTCACAATAGGACTCCAAACATGGTGGCACATTTGCGTTGCAGCAAAGACAAACAATGCTTCGAAGACCAGAAATTTCCCAACATTCTATGTGCTATCTTATTTGGAAAACAGGTTGAAAGTTGACCTTTGGGTATCCTTGTAAGAATGATGCATTAGGTAAGTGGTCTGCTTCCCTTGTCATTAGCCTGGGAAGCTAAAGAGTGTGGCTGAGCTTGAGTGTTCATGAACATGTAGAAGGAAGATTAGTGAATGATTTGGAGATTTGGTTATGCATAAAATTGCCCTGAAAATAATATTCTAAACAAGATAGTCTATATCTCTCTCACCTGAAAGAAACATAGATAGAAGACAATCTAGACCAGGATGGCAGCAGGAATAGCAAGCAACTGTGTCTGTTTTGTTACATTCTCTGTATGGCTTCTATACTCAGTACAACTTCAGGCTGTAATATGGCTGCTTAAAATCTTGCTATCACATTGTCACTCCAATCAGTGGATGGAGGAAAGTGACAGAAGAAATGTACTCTATCCCTTACAAAGAGATTCCCCAGGCTTAGCATAAGGCACCTCTTCATTTAGCTTATTGGCCAAGACTAGTTATATCTTAGGATCCCTGGAAGGGAGGCTATGAAATGTCATCCTTTAGCTGGATAACAACATATTCCAAGTAAAATAAATTGAGGGTTATTTTACAAGGAATGGGGGGGGGAGGTGAAGGCAGTAACTAGCACTAACCAAACTAGGGAACTTTCATGTTCCTTGGGTCACAAACTTGTGGGTTGGAGTTCTCTTTAAACTTTAGTTTTTGAGTTTATTAGATCAGAAGTCCCCAGAATCAGCTAAAGCCTTCTGCCTTCCGCTCACACATTTACTTTCTCTGCCTGCAGATATAAGTGGAACTCTGCTATTCCTACTGATCAGTGTCTAATGCCAGGAGCTGAAGGGTTCTCCTGCAAGAACAAACCTCTTCTCCGGCCTCACTTTCTGTAATGCTTCCTGAGACTGCTATGCTGTACTGAGGTTCATCCTTCCCACTTTGATCCTTGCTTCCTTTGTGGACATGGTCCACACCAGCACTCATCATCTTATACAGTTCTAGGGCTTCTGAGGCTGCCAACCATGGCAGTGGGGTGATACTTTGTGGAGCTGATTGACATTCATAGTGAAATTGTCTCACGGAACATTAGTACTCCAGGTAATAGACCCTTGGATTGCTTAGTTTCTGTTGATTTGATTGGATCAGTTTAATCATTTGTTCTTCTCATCCTAGTATACTTGGAGACCAAGTAGCTACGAAGAATAAACTGTAGGTGAGAGGAGTGCAGAGGCAAAGACAGAGGGAAGGAGCTTGGATGCTGTGTTCTTCTGAGAGGAAGCTGAGTGCCTCGGTGCAGACTGCATCTGTGCTGCGTGGGTGGGAGTGACCAGCTGCCCAGCACAAATCTGAGTATCAGCTCTGGACAGGACTCTGACCACATCTGTCACTGTCCCTCAGTCATCATCTTCTTTCCAGTGTGATTTCTTTGATGTGAGAGAAGGAACGAGAGTTTTACTCATTCTGAGAATTTCACAAAAACTTGAGTGTGCCCTGCAGGGGATATTATCTGAATAATGTTGTCTGTCAAGGTTATATACTAACAAATATATATATATATATATATATATATATATATATATATATATATATAGAGAGAGAGAGAGAGAGAGAGAGAGAGAATCATGGGAATGAGGAATTAAAAATCTTTAATTGGGCTTCATCATATTGAAGATTCTTCAGTTTACCTATGATATTCTTGAGGATAAGAAAAAAATGTAGCATATTTTAATAAAGAGTTTGATTGAATTAGCATATCCAGTGGGCACTGATTATGGAGGTAGGTACCTAATGGCTATCCCTAGCTTCTGTCCTTGCCTAGTGAAGATATAGAAATTATGCTAATCGAGTTTTCAGGTAACACTAAACTGGGAGTGACAGTTCACATGTACAGAGTATCAGCATCCCGAAAGATCTCAGCAGCCAATGATGAACTGAACCTAATGATATGAAGGATAATGAGGGATAAATATGTTATCTTATCACAAATACAATCTGAAGGAAACACACTTATGTTCATCATGATCAAGCAGTATTTTTAAATTCACATTATTTCATTCCTTTGTTCTTTTGTTCAATAAATATTTTCCAAAACTTTTTGTTCAGTGTTGAAGATTTACAATTTCTTTTCTTACAGAAATAGTTAAGAATAATAGAGGATGACACATATAATAGTACAATAAGAATGTATTAATTTTAGGGAAGCTCACCTTGGCAAAGGAAGATTTGAAGGGTGAGCAGAGGCTTACTAGACAATGGGAGAGGAAAGAATGCTTCATAAGAAGGAACAGCATGTGTAGGAATGGGAGGAGTGTCATTAAATCTGTGGTACAAAGGGCGTGGGAGAATAATGAAGGAAGAAATTAGAGAGGTAGGGTTAGGGTAAGGATTTTGCAATTCACTTAAAGAGCTATGTATGTGAGACTGGCAACCACAGAAACACTGGGGCCAGGAAGTGACTCCATCCAATTTTCCTTTTTGAAGATCCCCCCAGTGCCACTCTTGGAGTGAGGGAAGAGTGTGGAGGAGCGCCGAAGAAATGCCTGGTGATCTGGTGGTAGGGACCTGGTCATTGTCGTCAACCAGGTGGGAGATTTTGGTGACCTCCACCAGTGGCAGTGTAGATAGAAGGAAGGGGGCAGAGATAAATAAAAAATATGCAGAAGGGAAATCAAGGAGTTGGTGATGACCTGGGTGTGAAGGCAGGTAGAAGATTCAAGAATGGCTCTCAGTCCCTTTGTACTGAAAGAACTGAGTAGAGTGTGAATTCACTTACTGAGTTTTGGGAAGCTTCTTCCATATATATATATATATATGGAGCACTTATTTTACTGAGCTTTCTCCATAGCCCCTATGAAGCATCTTTGTGAGAGAGGATAATGTGTTCAACCTTCAGACATGTTGAATTTGAGGCAATCAGTGTAGTCTAAGGGGCTGACATCCAGAGAGCATTTGGATATAAGAGTCTAGGAAGCAAGAGAAAAGTTTGGGCCAGAGATACAGATTTTGGAACAACTGTGAGCCAACAAAAGAGAAACTTTTGTTTTCACCTAAATTCATAACAGTAGAAAAGTGATGCTTCTGGATTTGGGTACAAGATGACACAGGCACAAAGAGTTTTGACCCTAATGAATCGTAACTCTGTTCTAAACAATCATGCTCCAAACTACCTAAACTAAGGGTAATGATTTATTGTCTTTGAATTTCAGTTTTCATCTGCAAACTTGGAGTATAAAATACATGTGGTTTTTAAAAAATGAAACAAAACAATGGATATAAAACACACTGAAGAGTGTTTGCATTTAGTATGAGCAAGAAATAAGTATCTTTATTTTTGTTGCAATGGTTGTATTTTGCTTGTTGTTTGGGTGAACTTGCTATGAGAGTCAGTCTATATTTCATGCAGAAGAGGGACAGAAACTTGGTCACACGAGGAATGATTAAAGAGCCAGCTTCAGTACAAGGGGCTGGAAATAGCACTTTTCAAATACACGAATGATTTGAAGAAAAAGACAATAGAATTACCCTGTGGGACCCCAGAGGGAAAAATAGGATGAACTGACAGGAGTTTCAGAAAGGCTCAGCTCAGCGGAATGTAATAGGAAACTTCCAATAGCCAAAGATAGCTCATTATTTTTCATGAAGTAAGGAATTCTTCATAAATTCTCTAAATTAGAATTCCTATTATTACAATTGGAAGAACTTAGATGTGGCCTCACTAACTGTATATAGAACTAGTTCCCAGCTTGTAGGGTGTTTATTTATGGCCTGGTGTCCTTGGCAAATTCACTAAAATTTATTAACATTACATTATAACATTTAGTCTTGTATGGTATTTATTCTCTCACTGTAAAAGAGCCTGTTTTCTTCACTGGGTTGGATAGGAGCTGAGATTCTGTAGACAGGAATACCTCCCTCCCAGTGGGGCTGTGTCTCCTGCCTCCACGCCCCAAATGTGCACAGCAGGTGTCAGGGAGAGAGCACACACTGTCCAGGGGTGGCTGTGGTGTTCTGCTGACTCCTTCCCTTAATATATCATCCTGCCCTCCTCCCCTCATGCAACAACCTCAGAAAAGACATGGTGTTAATAAATTAGAGCAGAGCAAGATTTTAAATCTCCTCACCCCAAGTTTACTTTCTGATAGTAAAATGGAGGGAAAATAGAGTGAACCCTCCATGATTCATGGGCTCCTTTCCCTGCAGAGATTTTCTAGTTGCATCTGTGCACTATGCTTGACGTTTATGATATAAGGTATTAATATTGGGAAAGAAGAGCTTCTGGTGCTAATTATTCACACCTGCTCTGACAGTGAACCTGTGAGTAACACTCATATGTCAGATCCTATCTATGCACTAAGTTCTTTACTTAAAATAGGTGGGAATTACGAGGCACTGTGGGCTTAGCCATATAGATTTCACAGAGAGTCTACAGGATAGACTAGTAAATCAACCATGATGGGGCTGCTGAAAAGCAACACGATACTTGTCTGATAAATAGAATCCTCGGAAAAGACTTTGGATGAATAAATATGCCAGGGACATTAAGAGGATATGCGGGAGGAAATGGAAATGATGGAACCAACTTTTCTTAATTCGGAAAGGAAAATGCTTGCTTCCTCTTCTAATTCTTCAGGTTGTCAGAAGTGCCTTATTTCTAGTAGCTATTAGTAATATTAATCATTTTAACAGTATCAAACTGACTGGGTTTTTACACTTGATAAATTTTTGATGTTGAACTTTTGAAAAATGCAGTGGTGTGATTTTATTCTTTTCTCAAGAGTTTCTCCCCAGAAGCCAGTGTTAATTTGCAGATGACAACACATGACTAATGGTTTTATCTCCAAAGATTAATACACATTAAATTCACATAGGACTGAAGCTTCAGAACTGTATCACCTTTTGTCATGAGAGAATATGGCTTTTGTGAGTTGACAGAGAGGCAGGCAGACTTACAAGGGATGGTAGGTGGTCTGTCACTTGGTCGGGAAGCTGGAAGACCCATTATTGCCTACTTTTCTTTGTCAAAGACATTGACTGACTTCATGGAACAATGTGCCTTGCCCCAGTGATGGGATTGGTGTGCATTAATTTTAGCGCCAATCCATTTTTTAAAATGTATTTAGTACAGGATTTACAGGGTCTCACTATGTAGATTGGACTCGTAGTTATCCTCCTGTTTTCAACTTTTTAAGTGCTGGGATTACAGGCAAGCACCACCATGCCCTGACTCAGTCACAGGTTTAGCCCAACCCCAGGGGGCAGGGCTGGAGTGGCATGTGGGACTAGAGAGTGCACCCTTGTCCCTGCCCTTGCCAAAGTAGGCACTTAGTCTGCTGAGCTATCTCACTGGCCCTGGTGGGCACTAATTTTAGCAAATTAAATTTCCTTCCATTTTCATAGATTAGAGGAAAAGAAGTGATTCAGTTCTGCCCAAGAATTGTAAGAAAAGGGGAACACTTGGATGGATTGAAGGTAAAAGGGATAGTAGCTTTTGGAAAAGAAATAAAGGAAATCATCATGTTAGCCTTTTCATATCTACTAATTTCCATCCTGATATTGGACATCGTTGTGCAAAAACGTAGCAGGAGCCAGCAGCCATGCTGGGTCATGAGTGGAGATCACAACCTGTTTTATGACAAGGAAGAAAGGCAGAAAATGCCTTAGTGTTGCCATTAAGCAGTAATTTTTGCTATGTACTTGTTTCCCATTTTTCTTGTTGAGAGTAGTGTTTTTCATCTGCATGCTTAGATGGTGGTGGCAAGCCTATGGCATGCATCATGCAGTGGGCTATTTGAAAGCTCTAAAAGATTTGTCACCACTTGACTAAAGCATCAGTTCCTTAATCGTGTCATTTGTTAAGTGAAAATTTCTTTCTTAGACAATGATGTGGTAGTCTTTCTTAGCCACAGTCAACTGTGGTCTCATAGTTTTAATGGGAAGTTCTCAAAATAAACAACTCATAAGTTTTAAGTTGCATACTATGCCAAATAGCATGATAACATCCTGTGCTGTCACTGGCCACTTCCCCCAGGATGTGACCTATCTGTTTGTCCAGTGTATCCATGCTGTATTCACTATCTGCCTATTCATATTCTAGCAGCCATTTTGGCAGATGAATTGTTGAAATAGCACAGTGCTTTTGTTCCAGGTAACTCTTATTTAACTTAACAATGTCCCACAGCATAAGAGTAATGATGCTTGCAATTCAGATATGCCAAAGGGGATCTGTAAAGTGCATCTTTTAAATGAAAAGACTAAAGTATTACTTTTACTACTACATATTCTTATAATTGTTCAACTTTATTATTATTAATCTTTTACTATACCTAATTTACATATTAAACTATTATACCTATGCCTTATACATAAATTTGGGCACTTTGCTGTCTCACATAAGCTCTGAGGTCTAGGAAACATGTCTTCACTAACTGCACATTGGGGGAGTCGCTGTAATTTCTTAGGTGTCTCACTTCCTATTCAAACTCCCTATAAAATAGTCACATAGAACTGTAGAAAGGCATTGCTCCATCTTCTACCACTGCTGCAGAGGAGAAGTTTTATGTCAATTTTAAGTTTTATTTCTTTAGTGCTTAAGTCCATAAGGATGGAATTGGGAGTATGAACTTATATACTGTATTTACTTTGCTTAATACTCAATCATAAATCATTATTATTATTTTTATATTACTGGAAATTTTCTATTTACCTTTTAAAAATTTGTTTATTTCATATGATTGAAAATTCTACCTTCTGAAGCATATGATGATTTGGTTACTGTATAGTTACACAGTAGTGCCACCACCACAAATAGCAGGTTTTAAAACATTTTGTCACCCCCCCAAATAGGCTCCATGCTCACTAACGGGACGCTAATTCTCTATTTCTCTTTTCCCAGATTCCTGGCAATCATTAATCTTTCTGTAGCTATGACTTTATCCTGGGAACTTCATGTAAATGGAATTATAGTTCATATGGCCTTTGCATCTGGTTTCTTTCACTTAGCCTAAAATTTTTAGGATTCAACCATGTTGTATCATGGGTATGTTACTACTTTCATTCTTCTTATGGATGAGTAATATTTCACTGTGTTCTCATAGTACAATTTATGCATCCGTAAAATGGATCTATATGCATCAACTATTTAAAAAATTTTTTTCCTGTGTATTTTGTTTCAGTTCTACTAGATGAGTGTAGGACTTGTATTGATTCTTTATGATTTTAATTTTTCTCTTGTGTTTTGATTTCTTTCTTTTTGCTTATCATTTTGATAGATTTTTTAAATTTTATTTTTCAGCCTTTCTGTTCTAGGTAAATTTTTTTTAGCACTCATGCTTACAATTTTTGCTAAGACTTCTGTATCTTCTGGTAACTCCTTTTTGGAAGAAGCTTCTTGTTGTACTTGTGCTTTCATGACATTTAGTTCACGTTTGCTGAGCATCTAGATGTCATAGGTTGACGGAAGGCACCCCCAAGTATCTGGCATAGGGAGGTAGGCAGCATTTTCCTAGGTAGGTGTATCATGAGGTCCTGTGTGATGCCTGGACCTGCAGTGTTCTTGGTCTATGTGGGGACCAAAAGCCTCTGGCTCCTGAGTCAGTCAGCACAATGCATTGTTAAGGCAGTGCCAGGCTCCCCCCCTCCCCCACTACTCAGGTTGTCAGAGATTCAAACTCTCCAGCATTCCTGCAAACCAAGTTGGACGGCAAGGACTTTAGCCTTAGTTCCTTTCATGGTATGTGCTTCTTCTTTGAAGTTCAGGTTTGTTGAGGCATGCTTTACAGCCAGTAAAGTGCATTCTTTTAAGGTGTTTGGTTTGATGATTTTTGATAAATGTACACAGGCATGTTACTTCCACCATTATCATGACTGAAAATAGATTCGTCAACCCTCAAAGCTCCCTGGGTTCTTCCCTAATCTTTCATCTTGACTGAGCACTTCTTCAGTGGTTAGCCATCAGTGGATTAGGCACTGTCCTGGGTTTTCCTGCTCCCATATTTCTTCTGCTTACCATCAGGGCTGAGAGGTCTGTGAGCTCTGTGAGGAGCTCCTGCTTTGCTTTAGGTTTTGTGGGTGTGGAGGAGGAAGATAGCTCAAATTCCAGTCTGATGGCTTTGATGTAAGGGCATAGGAATGCAGTGGGAGGGACTACCTGCTGCAGGTAGTTGACAAATAGTCCTTTACTATAACCCATTTTTGCTTTATATCCTACTGTAATTTGCTTCTTGTTATCTACCCAAATTTAGGGTCTCCTAGGACTCTGCCACAGAGAAAGTTTCACCCTGTGCTAATCTAACCCTTCTTCGAAGTTGTCTTCTAGGCTTCTGCTTTCTTTGCTGTCGCTTATACAATAATGTGGTCCTGTCTTCTTTTTGTTGCCAAGAAATTCATCAAAATATACTCCTCACTGACGGCCTTCCTTCCCTGTAGTCACATGGTGTCTTGCCTTCACCCCTGCTTTATTTCTTCACTGTCAATGTCAGATGACTTGGTGAGGGAAACAGGAACATACAAGGCCCATGTGCCACCCTGAAGTCTAAGTCTTGAGTATTCTGTGTACATCTAAGGTCTGCAAGTAGTCACGCAACTTTGTGTCTTCAGATGAAAGATTTCTGCAGGGAAAAGAAGTATGATTGCTATCTGTGAAAAAGCACAAGGCTCATGCTACCAATAACTGCATTCAAGCTATTCAGTTATTATTTTTTATCTTATTTTATTTATTTATTTTGTGGTACTGGGGATTGAACTCCTGACCTTGGGCTTGCCAGGTAGGCGCTTATGCCCTTGAGCTATCTCCCCAGCCCTGCTTCTTTTGTTTTACAAGTAAATAGAGCTCTGGTAAAAAGAAAAATGAATAGACTCTCACAAATAATTTCAAAAAGTGTCCATAAGACACAGATTTTGCCATTTAGAGAAGCTCAGTTTTAACTTTTCTGTAAATATGGCTCAACAGTCGCCTACCTCACCAACTTCATATAAAATGTGGGAAAATGACAGAAGCTACAGTATGATTTGTACGAAGGTAGACTCTGGAAAAGGGCAGTTTGTTCTGGGCTGTGGCTAAATTAAAAAAGGAATCAAAACATATTAAGGTTTATTCTACTGCAGGGGGCAGTGGGACTCACTTGATTCCTCCCTGTCTGACTTTACCTTTACTTTTATAAAATAAAGTCTACATACTGCATCAACAAAAACCGACATGAGTGAGTAGAAAACTATAAAATACACATGGAACATCTTGACTCCTAACTTTCTGAGAGAAATTCTTTAGAAAAGTCACTGAAAAACAAAATTTATCTATTTCTCATGCTAAACCCCAGATAACCACCAAAACAGCTTTCAAGTTTGATATTTTCTTTCTTTGCCTTAATTCAAGAGGGGTTGGAAGGCTATAAAACAGAGGCCTTTAGATTTCCAAAGAGAACTTCGGGGGGCAGAACTCCCGGTCCTGGCCACCCCGGCCGCCCCGCCGCCCCCACCACCCCGCCCCGGCCGCCCCCGGCCACCCCGGCCTCAGGCTCCCTTCTCCCTTCTCCGCCGGCAGTGGACGCTGGAGGCGCAGAGAAGCCTGGGGGCGCTCGCAGCTGGCCGACTTCTGCGTGGGGATGCGGGCGGTGCGCAGTCCTTGCTCGCGGGACCGGGGCCCGCGGAGCCCGGTCCTAGTCGGCGCCCTCTCGGTCCGCCTGCAATCCGCGCGGGGTGAGGGAGCTGAAGGGCACTGGCTTCGCCTGGCGCTGCTCCCAGACCAACGTGCGCGCCGGGGGAGCGGAATGGGGAGGAGGGGCAGGTGGGGAGGGGGCGGGGGAGGGAGAGCGGGTGGCGCGGAGAGGCGAGCACCCGCTGCAGCCCAGAGCTGGCCGGGGACCAAGCGGCCCCCTGGCGGCCGGAGTAGGAGCCGCGACAGGTGGAGGACATCCAGGGTTGCCGCAGGCCAGAGCCTTAGTGTGGGGCTACTGAAAAAACAAACAATCCATCAAGCATACTCTTGTCCTAAAACTCAGTAGAATTATGACTATTTTGGTGCGGAAGAAGTGACCAGGGCTGCCTATATTCCACTTCCTTCAACACCTTCATTTCAAAGTTAGAGGAAGAGAGAATCAAAATTTCCCCCTTGTCTCTCCTGAATACGTGCAGCAGCCTCCTAATTGCTAATTCGAATTCCACTCTCCACTGAGTAGTCATACTAGTGTTTAAAAAATGAAATAATTTATTATGCTTCCGCTTAAAGCTTATCGAGTACATTCTAAACCTTAAACATTTAAACTCAGGCTGCAAGGTAGGTCCTCATGAGCTAACACATTTCTCCTGGCCTAACTAGAGTTCTGCTCTTCCGGCTCCCTGTTCTGACCTCCTTTCTGTGCTTTGGACATATTAAAGGCGAGATTCAGAAACGTTCTTGCTTGGTATCTGTCACCTTCCCAGTGATCCGTCAGATTGCTTAGCTATCACAAAAGCCTTCCTCACAGACTGTATTCCGAGTACTCTTGACGGTCATGTCATTCCATGTCTTTCTTTCATTGCTTCAATCTATACTCTTCTTAGTTATCCGAGTATTTGGGGACTGTCTCAGTTACTCTTCTTTCGTTGCTGAGACAAATATCTGACACCCAAAATGAAGGAGGGAAGGGTTTATTCAGCTCGGTTACTGAAGGTTTCAGTCCATACTTGGATGGCCCAAGGCTGAGTGGGACAGGGCAGAGGACATCCAGTTGATGGAGGTGGAGCAGCAACAATTGCATCAGAGGCAACCAACCAACCAGGGCAACAGAGAGCAACAGAGAGTATGTTTGTCTGTCTCTCCTATAATGCATTCAGGCTCTCTGCCTCAGCCCACACCCATAATCCCAGCAGTACTAAAACACATAATCCCAGAGGATCATGAGTTAGTCTCAAACTCTAAAAGTCCCCACCCCATGACTGCATGAGGCTTTGGGGGGACAACTAGACACAAACCATAACAGGGACTACGTGCCTTCACATATAAGGGAAGCTTCTTGTGGGCAAAGAGCTCACTGGGTTTTCATAACTGTTTTCCAGGTCAATGCCTGACACATTGCAAGTGCCCCAAAACATTTGTTGAATGACTAAATGACCAAATTAACTGAGATCTCTTGGTTCCAGCTCCATTTTTCACTAGCCATTGTAATATTAAATGTGTAACTACTTGGAAAATGAAAACGTAAAGCTTTCCCCTAAATGCTAGTGAAGTCCTCAGAATGCAGACTTGAGAAGAAAAGAGTCTAATCAGTCTGAGACGTGTAGGGAGGGCGACCAGGGTTCATATCTTCACTGCAGCCTGTGCTGGGTCTCTAGCAAGCATTTTTCTGATTTATCCAAAACTTTTGTGATAGAGTCTTATTACACATAACAGGCAATTCCAAGCAGCTGTGAAGCCATGGGAAACAAGAGTAGCTTTTGGATGATAGTTCCTTTCATTCAGTATTTTTCATAGACTGAATAGATTGCAATAATATTTTCATTTGCATGTTTGCTTTGAAAAATAAAACCTGTTATCTATGTAAAAAATGGAAATATTAAACCATACTTTTAAGCTTTTCATGGTGTCATATCATGTTTGTAAGTGTCATAGTTCCATTCTAGTCTAGACAGCATATTCTGTAGCACCCAAAAACTCCTTCCTTAATACACTTATCTTTTCTGTTTTGCTTAACTTCCAGCTAGTAGCTGAGTGGTGCTTCACTATACAAACGACTAATATACATAAGCACTCATTGAGGATGTACTGTTTACAAGCCAGAGAGCATTCATGGTAACACACTGGCTCCTAGAGCCACAAGGACAGCGTATTAGCATCCTGCCACCACAACAAAACACCTGACAAAACAAGTCTAAAGAAGGGAAGGTTCATTTGGACTCACATTTTTGAAGGTTTCAGTCTACATAGTTAGATGGCCCCAGTATGTCTGGACTTGCTAAGGCAGAAGCTCATGGCAAAAAAGAATAGCAGAAGAAAGCTAGTCTCTTCTCAGTAGACAGGAGGCAGGGTGAGGGAGGGGCAGAGCCAGGGAGGACAAGGGCAGGGATGAGATATACCCTCCATTTGCATCATCCTGGGGCCACGCTCTGCCAGTTCCGTGCTACTTCCTGGCAGCTCACTCCCCGCTGAACAAGCAATGGCTTAACTGTGGTGAGGCTTGTGTCCTCATCCGCCGTTGTTTCTCGGGCCCCATCTCTGGACACTGATGCCTCGAAGATCCCCAACATACACATCTTTAGGGGATACGTCACACTAAAGCACAGTACGTAGGATCCATGTGCTGCTCATTTGCTTTCTTAGGATCTGGTGCACAGTAGATGCTCACAACGTATTTGCAGAATAAATGAAGACATGTAAAAAGGGTGATCAAAAAATACGGGAAGTGTTTAAATGCTTTTGTTTGTTCATTTTAGCCTAGGGATATAGATTAACAGCACAAGGGCCTGCCTGGCAAGTGCAGGTCCTGAGTTCAATTCTGTGTTTTAAAAAGCTCATTAAAACAGAAGACACATTGCCAAGAATAATTTGAAATGAGGGGAAGTATGTTGACTATTTTGATGAAGAATAATGACAATACTCAAAATACTACAATATATTTTAATTTGAATATTGTAGTATTTAATTTTTTAAAAATGTATTTGGTATAGGGTCTCACCACACAGCTCAAACTCCTAGTGATTCTTCTGTTTTCAGCCTCCCCAGTGCTGGGATTACAGATGTGTACCACCACACTGTGACTCAGTGGCCAGATCAGTACACCTGGGGCAGGGCCTGGTACTGCATGTGATGCCAGGGATTGAACTGTGGTCCCTGCACTTGCCTAAGCAGGTACTTAGTCCACTGGGCTATCTCGCTGGTCCAAATACTGTAGTTTTGATCACTGCATATGTACTAGGGTAGGTACTTGGGAACCAAACAGTCACTGTCTTCATGGTGCAAAGTAGGTTTTCAGTGACTTTTTATTAATGTATACACAGTAGGGAAGCTGGTAGTCTAAAGGGACATGCTACCATTGAAGATAGAGAAGAAGACTGAGCACATTAAAACTTGTCAGTGATAAGGTTCTATGAAGAGAAAATATTTGAGAATATAAAAGACAGACACTCACGGTTGAATGAGCTGATACTTTTTTGCAAAAGGACTGAAAATTCCAAGTAAAAACAGACAGGAGAACACAATGCGTAAGATTCAGGCAGGAATAGAAAATCCAAATGTCCAGAGCACCAGGGTGAAGAAACTGGTGTCGAGGCCCTGCAAGCCTATAGACTCTGCTAAGGTCATGTGAGATATTCCTGTCATCCTTCTGCTTACTGTGCTTGTGATATGGGGCTGTTGCTCCTTTCCTTGGCATGCTGTAGACTTCACTCAGGCCTTGAAGAACAAGAGCACTGTCCCTAATTTTAGGCTCACTGTGGTGATCTTTCTGTCAATGTTGGTGGACACACTTGACTGGCAGTGCCTATTTCTCAGTATTTTTGGCCTGTAGGTATTTTTTTTCACAACTAGGGTGCTGTTTTCAGGGGCATGGTCTCCCTCCACCACATGTCAGAGCCCTTAGAGGCCTTGTCTTCTCCCTAGGTAATGGGAGAATCAGGACAGAGGTTCCTGATGTTTGTGGAAACCACCACACCTTCCTCGTGTCAGGAGGCCTCCTTCTCCCCTGCCCACCCCCATGTAACTCACTGCAGAAACTCAAAAGTCAGACACCAGGCAAGAGAAATTATGCTTCAAGCTTTTGCCGCCTATTTCCCTGGCATCAATTAGGGAAATGACGGCTTACTTGGACTAGGGGAGGGAAACAGTGGCAGTATACAATACAGATTAATAATTCCTTAAATTACCCCATGTGGTTAATTGGGTGGACAATGAGAAGGCGCTAATGATTAACGAATAATAGTATTCATACTTCATTGTTCATTTTATTCTTTTATTAAGTTAAGAATGAAGGAAAAGATGAAAAGCAAAAGGAGGACACAGTACAGGGTGCTAGAATTTGGTGCACAGAGCTAAGGAATCTGGCTTCCCACTTCCTTCTTTCTTATCTTGCTTCATTAAGCTGTAGCAGGTGGCTTTGTGACAGGAATGAGAGGTCTCCACTTGCATTTAGGTAGGAGTCAAGTCTCCATTTTTTTCCTGGTTATTTTACTAACTTTATAAGTTTTCTATAGGAATGTTTTAACCTGGAGATTCATCAGGCCTCATGTAATGAGTTTGTTATGGTTTGTGCCTAATTGTCTCCCCCAAGGCCTCATATAGTCATGGGGTGGGGACTTCTAGAGTTTGAGATTAACTCATGATCCACTGGGATTATGGGTGATCCAAGGATGAGATTATAGGTCTGAATACTGCTAGGATTATAGGTGTGGCTGGAAGCAGAGAACCTGAATGTAATATAAGAGAAGACAGAGAAACAGACACTCTGTTCCTGTCATCGGCCAGTTGCTGTTGTTGGCCGGTTGCCATTGTTGCTGTTCTGTTGCCATGATCTGTTGCTCTCTGCTGTATACCAGTCTGCCTTGGAGCCAGTCCTGTATGGACTAAAACCTCCAGTAACTGTGAGCTGAATAAGCCTTTCCTTCTTTCATTTTGGGTGTTGGGTATTTGTCTCAGCAATGAGTGAAGAGTAACTCAGAAAATTGTATCTGGAAGTAAGAAAGCCTAGGGCTGATAATGGGACTTCTTGGAGCCCCTTGACCTTTCCATATTTACATTCAGTAATTATTGTGTTCTTGGGCAGCCTTGTAATTTTAACACACATGCTCCACCTCCAGCATGATGTTTCTAGGCAGGATGAAGGGTAAGGATAAGGGGCCCTTGTAGCTGATTTGTGCCTTTTTGAGAGCTGTCCCTGAAGTGACATCCATTGATTTGATTTTATTGCATTGGCTAGACTTATGTCAAATGGCTGTGACAGGTGCAAAAGGGGCTGAGAAATGACATTTTTGGCTGAGACTACATTGCCACCCTGAGAAAAATTAAGCCTCTATTAGTAAATAAGATGTGTGAGGGGTGAATACTGAATAGGCAATAGCAGCGACGGCCACTTTCCAAACCATTTTTCCCTTCTGTCCAAGTTAATGTGGCTTCTGGGAGAACAGACCAAGTTCTGGTAAACAGAAGTAAATCTTCTGTGCCGTTCCCTCCCTGAGGCATCTACTAAGACAAATATATGACTTTTCTATTGGTATTTCATATGATATGCTTCACAGTTTCCCTCCTCTGGTGTAGATCATCCTGAATGTATTGGACTTATGTATGCAAAAACGCAGCCATTACCACAGCTGCTGCTAATGAGCCTGTTCACTGCTAAGTTCCTAGTGCTTTCTTCTCTCATTATCTGCTTCTTGACGTGGACCACCATCTTGTCAGTGGTATGCAGTGCAACAGCCACTTACTTCCAATTTTCAGATCTTTATGTCTGAGCCAATCTTGACTCATGACTGAATAGTCCTGTACCTGGGATTGTGCTCAGAATGAAGACATGGCCTCACAAGTGCCTTAAACTCAACATGACCAAGTGGCCTAACTGTCTGTTCCTAGAATTTTGTGCCTCCACCTGTTGCTCATTGCAGGAAACACAAAAGAGAGGTTTTGGGGAGTTGCTCCTGTATCTCCTCTTACATCTCTTCCTCCCTGTAACAGTTGGATGTTAAGTTTTGCTCAGCCAGTTGCCTGAACAGACTAAATGTGTCTCTTTTGCCTAACTACTACTACTCAGGTTCTCCTTATTTAGACTAGCTGCTTTTAGCTAAGTTGTTGCCACATGAATCTCTGATGCTTAGATTTCTTTAGCAACTGCCTATCACCTGGCATCTGAAGTTCTTTGTGGTAATTTAAAATTCTACTTTCATTTGAATAGTACAGTATTTTAAAATCCTAAGCAGTTGTGGATTACCTGAGTGACTTCCACTGTACCAAATACAGACAACTGATTTTGGTGTCTACCTGTACACTTCTGTTTTCCTTGAGTCTTGCTGTAATACAGTGACATCTTAGTTGTTGAAGTCAGTTGATCCCATATTCATGTTAAAACATCAAAACGTGTGAGAACTGAATGTACTTTTAACACAGGAAATAATGGAAAGCCAAATAATTTGTTCTGGGGCCCAAAAATTATAAATACTTTTTTCCAGTACTTAAACAAATTTTGCAGTGATTTCTTTCTTTAACTCTATCATGATTCTAAGTTTTCTTCTCACTTTTATTGCTGGTATTGCTAACTTCCTTTGGAGCCATGATTATGATATTTTGTGCAAAGAAAGTACACACATGAAAAGCACAATGACCAATTTTTTAATAATAAGCTAGGTACAATTAGATATACATAATGACCACATTCATCACAGGGAATTTGTGCCTTTATGTAATATATCTTAGCTCCTTTTTTTTCCTATTCCCCTCCCCTCTCTCCAACTCCATGTTTTCCCCTTATTTACAAAGCTTTGTTCCCATTTTTCCTTTTTTAAATCATGTTTTCTTTTCCCTTCCACCCCTCAACTCTCCTTTCCCTTGGATTACTTCCTATTTCATACTATTTATTATATATTTGGTTCTTATTTACAGTTTCAGTTTCTCACACCAGTGATACAATATGATATTTTTACTTATATGTTTAATTTATTTCACTTGAGAGTGTGGGCTCAAGACCCATCCATTTAGCTGTACATGTGTAAAGTTTATGGCTGAATACTAGTCCACTATATAAAAAAAAACACATCTTTTTAAATGTATTCATCAGTTGATGAGCATTTGGGTTGTTTCCAAGATCTAATGTTTATAAATTGTGCTTCTATAAAGATGGGTGTATATATATTACTGTGTTATGATGCTATTTATTTATTTATATTTTGATGGTACCAGGGATTGAACTCAGGACCTTGCACTTGGCAGGCAAGAATTTATTTCACTTAGCTATCTCCTGGCCCCCGTGATGCTCTTAATACTTTGGGGAAGATACCAAAAAAGAAGGACTCACTGGGCTAAAATAGACTTTTTTTGTAGTACAGGGTCTACAGGTTCTCACTATATAGATCATAATTACAGTGATCCTCCTGTTTTCAGCCTCCCAAGTGCTGGGATTACAGGCACACACCACCACGCCCAGTCTCAATCATCTCATGTGCCCTGGAGATAGGCCTGGGGCTTGAGCCCTGGCTGAGCTCTGCCTAAGTAGACAATTTAGTCTCCTGAGCTATCAGGACAGCCCTAAACAGGACTTCTAATCCTAGTTTTTTGAGGAATCTCCACACTGATTTCTACAGTGGTTGCACTAGTTTCCACTCCCACCAACAGTGAAGAAAGGTTCCTTTCTCCCCACAGCCTCACCAGCACTTGTTATTCATTGATTCCTTGGTAATAGCTTTTTTCTTTTTCTGGAGTGAGATGGAATTTCTGTGTTGTTTTAATTTGCATCACTCAAAATACCAATGACGTTAAATAGCTTCCACATATTTATTTGCCATTTATATTTCTTCATCTGAGAAATGTCTATTCATTCAGATGGCTATTTATGGATTATGGATTAGGTCTTTAAATTAGGCAGGGCTTGGTTTTTTTAATTCTTTGTATGTTCTAGATATAAGTTCTTTGTCTGAAAAACAACTGGATTAGATTTTTTTCCCACTCCATGAGTTGTCTTTTCATTCTGTTGGTGATTTCCTTTGTTGTGAAAAAGCTTTTTAACAAGATGAGATCCCAGTTGTTGATTTTTTGCAGTATATCTTGTGCAGTCAAGGTTTTTTTCAGGCAGTCTGTGCCTACAACTATGTCATCAGGAATCCTACTATTCTGTCTTTCAGCAGACTTAGTGCTTTAATGCAATAACACAAGCATTACAGTTTGGCTGTTTCGACAAGAGAAACACTTAGACTGAAGCCTCAGGCCTTTGTGTCCCTGGTGTTATTCACTCTCCACCCTCAGTTTTTTTTTTTTTTTTTTTTTTTTTTTCCAAGAGGCATTTTCAGCTGACAATCAAGCAAATTTAAAAACACAGCAGGGTTTTTTTTTTTTTTTTTTTTTTTTTTTTTTTTTTTTTTTTTTTTTTTTTTTTTTTTTTTTTTTTTTTTTACTGGGGATCAATCTCAGGACCTTGCACTTACACCACTGAACTAGCTCCTCGGCCCCAGACTTTTTTTTAGTAGTGAAAAGTTTAAGTTTGGAGCTATTTGACAATTGAAGTGTCTCTGTGTTAAGAAAAGGAGGAGGAGAAAGAGAAAAGAAAGGAGGAGGAAAAGAAAAAGAAAGAATTGTACTCTAACGGAGGCATTTGAGATAAAGACCAATGAAGTTACTGTCCTGTTAAGATAAGTTTTTACCTTTTGTTAAATAAGTGAAACCATCATCTAGCCGAGTGGTATAATGTGTTGGGTTAAAAATAACCTATATTGGGTCAGTGGGTTCACTGTTAAGAGTGGGCATCTGGCCTGATGTGGTTGGTGGTGAGCGCCTGTGGTCTCAGCTATGCCAGAGGCTGAGGTGGAAGTGTTGTAGGCAGCTGAATTAGCTAGAATTGTTTTTTTTTTTTTTTTGGTAGGACCAGGGTTCGAACTCACGACCTTGCACTTGCCCAGCAGGCACTTGTGCCTCGGAGCTATCTCCCCAGCCCCTAGCTAGAATTGTTATAGGCAGAGCCCGAAAGAGTCACTAACTCAACCCCCAACAGGAAGAGACCCTGTCCCATATTTGTGCCTGCTTGCTATGTGACACTTTTCCTCATTTGGTACTGGATTTAATCAATTTTATGTGAGCAATTATACTTGTCATCTCATCGGTTGGCCATAGTTTTGTCCCATCTCCTGCCCACCTAAGTGAGTTCCTATGCTGTCCACAACCTTAGACCTGTCTCACTGCATGGTTTTCCTCTACAAAGTTCTTGGAAGACACAGCTTCCTGGGGACAACTCGCTCAGGGGCCCCTTCTGTCCCTCTCTCAGTCAGGAGCTTTCTTTCCCCCAATAAATATATTCTGCTCATAACTTCCATTTTTTCCTAAAATTCATTCTTTGGTTTCAGAGAACACAAACTCATCCCAGGTATCTTTCAGGTTGGGAGTGCTGTCCCTTTATCAGAAGGATTTCTGGAGTCCTGGAGTTCCAGGCTGTGTAGTACTCTATGTCGATCGGGTGCCTGTGCTAAGTTCAGCATTAATATAATGACCTTCTGGAAGCAGGGGACTACCAGGTTGCTTTCCAAGGGGTGCACCAGCCCAGGTTGAAAACAGAGCAGATTAAGAGTGGAAACTTGTTGCCAGGCAAGTAATAATATTCACTACACTAAATTAATACCATTAATTTAAATATTATTATTTCTGTTTAAATTTAATATTCTTTTTTTATAATTGTGGAAATGTTATAAATTTTAGGTTTATGCTTAATTGTAAGTATGTATGCATATATGCATATAAACAGTATACTATAAGTATTTAAGTAATACTTTAGATTTATAAGGAATTTCCTGTAGGGTCAGGGAGATACCTCAGTGGCATAAGTTCCTGCCTGGCAAGCACAAGGTCCTGAGTTTGATCCTTGGTATCAAGAAAAAAAAAAAAAAAAAAAACCCACACAAACAAACAAACAAAAAAACCTCCCAAAAACCTTCTTGTACTATTGAATGCATTTCATCATTAAAATGATTGTTTAGGAATGGGGGATGTGGCTAAGTAAAGTTCTTGCCTTCCCTGCAAGAGGCTCTGGGTTCAATCCACAGAACCACAAAAGTAATAGATTAGATAAATTACTATTTATTTTTGGGAAGCATTAATGCTGATCATTATTATTAATATCAAGTTCATCTGCCCTTACCAGTTCTTATTGGTGATCTAATGGTTCCCTATGAACATAGTGACATTTTATTAATATTTATTTTTTATTATTCATTTATGTTATGGCTGGCTCAGCCTGCCCTGGGGTTGGGGCTGGCATAGCATGTGGTAACAGGGATCAACCCGCAGTCCCTGCAGTTGCCTAAGCTTGTCTAAGCAGGCATTTTATTTTATTTTATTTTATTTATTTATTTATTTTTTTTGTCTTTTTGAGACAGGGTCTCGCTATGCAGTTCAGGCTGGCCTTGAGCTCACTTTTGTAGCCCAGGCTGGTCTCGAACTCACACCAATCCTCCTGCCTCAGCCTCCCAAGTGCTGGGATTACAGGCGTGAGCCACCACACCCAGCTTAAGCAGGCATTTTAGACTGCTGAGCTATCTTGCTGGCCCCTAATATTTCTAATAGTGTCCCAATTTCAAAATATATATCCTGTGGTTGACCCCAGGGCCTTTGCATTGAGTTACACTCTCAATTTCTTCTCCTTTTAAGATAGTATATTTCTAGTTTTCCCAGGCTGGGCTCAAATTTGCAATTTTTCTGCCTCAGTCTCCCAGAGTGCTATGTTTATAGACATGTGCCATCCTACCTGCCTCAGGTAATATTTTTTATAGAGAAGATTTTGCATCTCTTTTAGCCAATACAGAGAAGCTAGTGGTCCTTCACTGGAAACTTCATCATCATGTCATTGACTGACAGCAGCTGCCACAGGCCAGACATCACGTGTGTAGCCCCACGAGGCGCTGCCAAACATACAACATGAGGTCTATGACTACCTGGGACATCGATGTGGAAGCAGACCAAGGAAGGTGAAGCCACTTGCCTACATCACATAGGGTGTTAGCAAGCAGCACCAGGCCCAATTCCCATTCTTACAGCCACATACCCCCTCATGCTCCACTTTTCTCCTGTCAGGGTTTGAATTCCCAAGCATGCTAATTTCCCCTAATTGTTGCAGGATATTCATCCCACATCAGTGTTGATTTATGATCTATCTCCTCCTTTCCTGAATAAAAACCAATAAAGCTTTGCCTATATAAATGACCTGTGTAAATGTCTTTTGGCATGACGATGGCTCATGAGGAAATAGAAATTATATTTTTCAGTCCTTGTCTGGTTTGCTCGATAATGGATTATGTCTACAGGATATGAATTCAGTCAGTGGAAACAGTGAAAGAAGCATCATTAATAACAGTACAACTGACATCATATGGCTCCTGATGTAACATGCTGTGGACACAACACCTATGTCATGGTACTGCCAATCGCTTCTCGGCCTTTTGGCTAAGATCAAGTGTCATGGTACTGCCAAAAATGTTTCACCTGAGTATAATTCCAAGGACATAAGCAGACAAACACATTAAAGATCATCCCATAAAGCCATGGCCTAGACTGTTAAAAGGCATCAATGTCATAAGAAACCAAAAGGAAGTCTTTAAGACTTCCTTTGGCCCCTTAAGAGATAGGACAACAAAATGCAATCAATGCATGATCTTTGGTTTGGTTATAAATTAGGGAAAATAGTAGCTATAAAGGACTTTTTTATGTATTTAGTACAGGATATACAGGGTCTCACTACACAGATTGAGCTCATAGTGATCCTCTTGTTTTCAGCCTCTCAAGTGCTGGGTTTACAGGCTTGTGCCACCACACCCAATCTAAAAGGACAATTTTGGGATAAACAGGAAATATGGATATGGACTATTTATTTGGCAATTTACAGTTTCTTGAGTGATAATTATGTGATGATCTTTTAAAATGTATTTGGTATAGGGTCTCATTATGAGCTCAGACTCATCATGATCCTTCTGTTTCAGCTTCCCCAGCACTGAGATTATGGCTGTATACTACCACACTCAGTCTTGGTGGCCGGCTCAGCATGCTTGGAGGTGAGGCTGGTGCTGCATGTGGCACCCTTGGTCCTTGTGTTTGCCTAAGTGAGTGGTTAGTCCATTGAGATATCTCACTGGATCTTTATGATTTTCTAGAAGAATCTCTTTTAGGGAAGATGATGAAATCACTACATAATACATATGCTATACATATATTCTATGTAATGCAAAGTTAACAAGATGCCAATAATTAATGCATAAATGGTGGATATCGTACTATTTTCACAGCTTTTCTGGAAGTTAGCTAGATCCACAATTTTAAACAGGCATATGCGAATGGAGAAAAATGAGTGCAGATCAGCCAAGATTAGCCCTACGTTGGTTGTTTCTGGAGCTTGGTGTCATGTACATATGGATTTATTGTAGCATTCTGCCATCTATTTTAAGTATTTAAGATTTTCACAGTTGGGAGGCTGAGCCAGGAAGATCACTGTTAATTGGAGGTCAGACTTGGCTGCAAGGTGAGTTCAAGTCCAGGCTGAACTGCATAATGAAAACATCTCAAAAAAAAAAAAAAAAAAAAGAAAGAAAGAAAGAAAGAAAAGAATAAAGAATAAAGAAAAACATTTTCTATAATGAAGTTCTAAAGAAGGAAATGATTCCCCCTGGACTTCCTGACACTGCTTCTCAATAAATGTTTGATAAGGATAAGTAGCCAAAACAGTTATTCCTTTATTTTGCAATCATTTCACTCCTACCCAGCTCCAGCTGTCATTTTTCCTTATCTGTGCCTTTGAGACCCTCTCTTCCCCAACTCTTATCCAGCTGGAAGCCAGGCTGATTTTTTTTTAAGCATGTAAAAACTGATCATGCGAGACTCACCTGAAGTTCCTGAAGGTCAGCTCACTGTGTTAGGAAGAAGCATTTTATTCCTCAGGCTCTGCCTGAGCCCTTGGTTTCACCTTCTTTCACTGACTTCTGGCCTCATGGCTGACCAGGTCTCCGGTGCTCAGCATAGTTTACCCTACGTCTCTATTGCAGGTTGCTCCTTGACAAAAATGCTTTCTGCCTTTTCATGCAGTTACTGTAGTGCTTATTCATGAAATCCCTCCATGGTCTCTCTGGTTAGGGGAAAACCTGCTCTTGGGCTTCCCTCATAGCAGGTACCATTCTCAGGTAACCTCTCACTGGGAGTTTTAATTCTCTGTGATTGAATTAGTACCTTCCTCTCTCCCTAGATTGCCATCTGTTTGATGTATCTATTTAGCTTACCATTGTATGCTTAACAGTCATCTAATACTGATGCATATTTTAATAGTTTTTACTAAGATTTTTTTTGCTGAAAGTATTTAGAATTTGTCTTAATAGAGTTTGAATGTACTTTCTTTAAAAGGACAGGAAAATGTACCCTGAGGCTTAATTTCAGTTCTTATGTTGATATGAGCCTGTCTTGCAATATAGAAAGACCATTGTCCTAACAGTCCTTGGAACATGGGTTAAGTCACCTGGCTTCTGGTTCTTTTCACAATTGGTATGACTTCATGTGAAGCGACACAGCCATTCACATCATTCTGTCAGCCCTCATCAAGGAAATACTGTTTTCCAAAATTAAATTGTGAATCAACTCACAGGAGGATGTTGTCAAATAAACAAAGAATCATCACTTGTATTACACTGCCCAATTTTTGATAAGCTTAATTCCTTTAAATGCATTTAAGTTTAATGAAGAGCAATACAATTTAATAACAACATAAAATGGAGTCGTTTATCTTCCCAGCCCTAGATGTTGGGCAGATGTCTTCCACTTAGTACATTATTTCAAGATGGAAAAGTTTATTCTTTCTTCAAATTTGCCTCTCCTCATTTTTATAGATGTGAGTAGGGAGTGATCTATGTGTACATGCTTAATGCAATCACTTATTGGGCTATCTTGTTTACGGCTAGGAATCTCTGGGATTTGCTGGTTCCAGTTCCTGAAGCAATGTGATATATGCAACCCAATAAAAATTATAATTATTAGCATGGTAATGATTGTTTCAGTTGTTAGTGACAGAATCTAATCCAAACTGTCTTAGTCAAAAGGCGAATTTACTGGCACATGTTATGAGAACCCAAAGGTATAGATGCTGCTTTTCAGGGAGTGAGTTGAGGGTGATAGTGGCTGCTCGTCATCTCCCAGCTTACTTTCCACTGTGCTGGCTTAGTTCTCAGCTAAGCTCTCCTCCCCTCCTGGGTAATGAAGGAATGTTCATGAAGGAGCACAGTAAGCTATCCACTGACTAGGGGGATTTTACTAGTAGGGTAGATGTCCCCGCAGAATGTGAACTGGCATTTAGAACGTGCCTGGGCATCTATTTGTGTGATATGACATTTTTTGCTTTGGGTTTGTTTGTCTGTTTGCTTTGGCTTAAGGAGAGATTTTGTCACAAAGCTGTCAAGGAGGGGTAAAACAGGGAGTTTTACTTGATGCTTTTTCTCTCATGAGACCCTACGACTAGTTTTTTTTTTTTTTTTTTTTTTTTTAAGTATTTAGTACAGTGTCTACAGGATCTCATTGCATAGTTCAGACTCACAGTGATCTGCCCGTTTTCAGCCTCCCCGGGGTAGGGCAGGTATGACCCTCAGGATCAAACCGCAGTCTCTGTGCTCTGCTTAAGCAGGCGCTTTAGTCTGCTGAGCTATTTGGCTGGCCCCAGAGCTAGTTTTTGATCCTTTGTGGAGAGTAGCGTTATAGGAGAATGAAATTGTTGCTTTTAATGAATGACTTTGTGAGTTACAAAGGGAATGCAGCAAGATCTGGTGCATTAAGCGTCTGGTAGCTTGGCACCACAAATGCTGGGAGGCGGCATCACAAGGCCACTCTGAGAACTGCACAAATTATATTTCATTCTGGAATGCTCTCTGGGGGCTCTCAGAGCCACTTATGTTCCTGAGGCTCAGAGCCAAAGTAGAGTGGATTATAGAAACAGCAGATCTAGCCTCCTTGCTTTATGGAGGACACTAATTAGTTTTATACAGATAAATTATGTGACTCTGAAAGGTTTCTTAAAGGTAGAAAAACAATGCAGAAACCACTGTCAGCACTGCATCTGCTCAAATAAATGCAGAGATACAAGCAGGGTGCTGCATGTTGACACACATTTGAATTTGATAAGGCAGTAGAATAGGCAATTTATGTGGAAAGCCAGGGGCATCATCACCGGCTGCTTCCCTAGAAGTCATGCCATGGCTTTGCATGGCCTTTGGAAGACAGGGAAGCTCTGGAAGACCCATTGCAGATCTGCTGCAAATAACTAAGCAACATAAAGATTTCTCCACATTGAAAGATTCCCTTCATATAACCTCTTTTCTGGTTAAAAGCATTTAAAATTTTAAAGCAGCACAGAAAGCTGAATTTCAGTGACTTATAGATTGGAATCAGTTATGTTGCCTGTGAAAGTTATCGAGGTAAAATTCTCTATTACTTTTGTTTGCATAAACTAGGATCCTGAATAAAGCTGCCCCTGGCAGAATGCTCATTAAAGTGGATTTAAATTCCAAATGAAAACTTATTGATTTTTAAAAGACCAAACACAGCTAAGTGCCTGGAATCATCTGAAGTTATTAAATTACCAATTTAGCTACTGTTATTATTTTAAATATTTTGTGTGTTTATTAAGAATACTGTAGAATGCATAATGCTAGAAATGAAATTGAGAGATGTCAGCTAGTGTGTGATGTTCATTCACATTTAAAAATTAATGGTCTGTTAAAAAATAGTGATGGGTTTTGGTCTCTTTGGCCTGAAACCCTGGATCACATAAAAATATAACCTGCTTCATGTCTATGGGAAAGAAAGTGTAAAATGGAGTCAGGTGATAAATTTTCAGCCATCAGTATCTGGCTAAAAGAGCCTAACATCCCCATCGCATTTCCCATGTATATTTATGTACTGTACTAGTCAAGTACTATAATAAACATTTTTTTTATCTGTCCCTGGAGGCAAAATTGAGTTATATATTAAATGGCTATTTTCTTTGTTTTCTGCTTAGGTATGCATGTAATGTGGTAGTATAATATATATTCCACACTTGTTTCATTCCTGCAGAGAGATTATATTTTTGCAGCTGACAGAGTAAAAACATCTTGTGCCTCCAGAATAAGAGATAATATATTGGCAGCAAAAAACACAGAAGTTTCTTGTGTTGTTTCTACTTCATGGTTGTTTTAGGCAAAGGTTCGCTTTCATGGTTATATTTCCCTGTCCTTGTTTCGGCGGTTGAATGCAGAAGTCCACAGTAAATTCCAGATTATAAAATATGGTTTCAAAAAAATGTTTAAAATATTTTTAATTAAGGAAAACTAACTTAAAAATCCATCCCTCCCCCCTGAAAAAGCTTTTTAAATAAGAACACTGATATCAAAATAATTTTCCTATATCTCTGTGAGGAGGGAATTTGAAAGATGTACAGATTCTCTTTTAAAGAATTTAATTTCTCATAGGTTTAAAAAAACAGCTTAGAACTTCTCTTATCAGAGTAAAAAAAAAATAAATGGAGGTTTCTGTAGCAAAGATGGTATTCTAATTGTGTTGGATGACTCCCCTTTCCTATTCAAGAATGAAACAAGCTATAACATATAAGAAGGCTGTAACAAAATCATTGCGTAGCGCCACTGGAAACTTCCTCCCTGTGCACACGAGGTGACGAAAGGAGAGAAGGGATGGGGAGGCACTGATGAGCTGCTACTCACATTTCAGGTGTCCCTGTTCTAATTCTTCCTCTGTAATAATAAATGTTACCAAGTAAATTAAGAAATTCAGTGGTTCAAATGTGTGCATCCAGACTGAAAAGTCTTTATCAAAATAATTGTTGTTGAGGGGCCCGGCAGTATGGCTCAGTGGTCTAAAGCACCTGCTTAGGAAAGCTTGGGTGGCTGCAGGGACCGTGGTTCGATCCCCGGCACCACATGCTGTGCCAGCCCCGCACTCAGGGCAGGCTGAGCTGGCCATAAAAATAAATAAACAAACAAAGTTCTGAAACGAGAAAAAAATAAATAAAAATAAAATTAAAAGATTCTTAAAAAAAAAAAAGAATTGTTGTTGAATAAAGCTAAGAAATTGGGTGGGGAAACCAAAGTATTTGGTCAGATTTAAAAGGATACTATTAACTTTATGACACATATGAAGCAAAAATCTAGAAATAACAAAAGTAAACCTTTGAATGAAAACAGTGAAAAGAAGAGTAACTATGGAACATTATTCAAAAAGCAGGGCATAAACTGCAAAGGTAGGAAATTTAAAAGTCAGAAGATGAGAGAGAGAGACAGAGATTGTCATCATCATAGTAAAATACTATTAAATGATTGAAAAGCAATAATTAAAGAATATAATTTCTCTAAGTTGAAGAATTTAGTCTTCACATTGAGAAGGTATACTATTGACAAGGGAGGTATAGTAAGAAAAGCATCATATTGATAAAAACAAATGCCAGGGGCCATCTCTCTCTCTGTGTCTGTCTCTGTCTCTCTCACAAACACACACACACATACACACACACACACACACACACACACAAGTTTTATAGTAGATCTCTTATTTGAAACACTAATAGTAGAAAGCCTCAGAAGAAATATATAGATTCTGAAGAGAAATAATTACATTTTAAGATGAGTAGAACAACTCAAATTGTGATCTACATGCTAAGTAAGTAAAAACCTGATTCATATCTGTAGGAATGCAGAGTATATGATTTATGCATGCTTTATTTTTTTCTTAAATGTAACTCAAAGCAGACTTTGAAACCAGAACTAATATAGATAAAAGACTGAAGAAAGTAGAGAAAGCCTTAAATAAAGCTTTAAAGTCTAATGAATTATTTGTAATGTGGTTATAAAACTAAATTATATATTATATTATATTATATTATATTTATTATATATTGTGGAGAAGAGAAAGATGGAGAAAAGAAGTAAATATTTTACTTTTGTCTCAAGCCAGGAGAGACCATATATGTGTTCTTGATATTTTTGAAGAATAAATGAAAATGTATAAATTTTATTAAACAAATAGTTTTAAATGAGATTCATAATTATTCCAAAGGACACTGTGTGTGTATTTGTGTGTGTGTGTGTGTGTGTGTGTGTGTGCATGTGTGTGTGTGTAAGGAGTGTTCAGCAAGAAACTATGATGAAAAGAATCCATGAGGTAAGACGCAATCAATAAAAAGAAACATCAGTTACCTACCTCCGCTACAATCTCATTTCCGGGCCACAGCAGAATAGCTGTTGTATTTTTTTTTTCCATTATGAGATCAACAAAACACATTGGGATGACTACTGTTAGCACTGGAGAGTAGGTGGTGTGGGTGTAGGCCCTTAGATGAGGCGGACCCCACATGTCGAACTCATTTTATGTTTGGAAATATTTTCCCAAATGTGACCCAGAGGGGTGCAGCCCAGGGCAGGATCATCAGTTTTATTTAGCTCAGAAGGCAGAGGGTAAAATACAGTATTGTAGAGGCAGCTGGAATTAAATGTAGGAGTCCAGGGAAATGAGGGCTGGACAGAGTGAAGTTGCCAAAGCCTTCGCGGGTCTTCTGGGCACTTTGGATGGGAGCTGCTCTGGGCTTTGCCCGTGGAGCTTAGGGTTCCGGTCCACAGGACCTTCAGACTTTACAAGGGAACCACCAATAAGGAGCTAAAACATGGCTGCAAACACTGGAGACTTGCAGTTTTAAGCGATACTGGGATTTCAGTCATTCAGGTGAGGTCTTAGAAAGGCAGTTATTAGGAAGAAGGAGTTAAGGTAGAAAAACAACACAGCTGAGCCCAAGCAATAAAATGAAAATAATAACTAAGCTGTCTGTGTAATAGTCAGCTAGAACTAAACACTGTATAATTGCAGGAGAAAAATACGACCCAGGCTCTCCACAGTATATCACTCACAACATAACAGCATGTAACAAAAATTTCTATGTATGGAAAGAAGCGGAAAAATGTGACCTGTAGTCAAGATTTTTAAAACAAACAACAAATGCTGGGTGTGGTAGAGCATGTCTGTAATGCTAGCACTTGGGAGGCTGAGGCAAGAGGATAGCCCTTAGTTTCAGGCCAGCCTAACTGTATATCGAGACCCTGTCTCAAAACAAACAAACAAATAATCAAATAAACAAGAAACATGGGAGTGGGGGTGAGGTGGGAGAAAGCAACAGAAGGAGATCCTAAGATAGTTTGGATTGTAGTTAGGACACAATTTGTAAATCAAAGATTATAAACATGTTCGAGGACTTCAAGGAAAACATGGACATATGGAATGAACAGTTGAAAAATCTCAAAAGAGTAAAACAAGGTATGAAAAATAACCAATTAAAATAGAAATGGTAACTTCCCTCAGTGACAGAAGAAGAGATAGAACACTGTAGCCTGGAAGACCAAGGAACCAGAAAACACACCCATGGAGAATATCAAAGCTAAAAAACAGATGAAATAGAATTTTAAAAAGCAACAGAACTTTTTAAAAGACTGGGAAGATAGCTCAAAAGTCTAAGCACCTGCTTGGCAAGTGCAAAGACCTGGATTACATCCCTGGTACTGAATGACACGTAGCTGTACCTGCCACAAAAATCCTACATGGTGGAGCACATCTGTAATCCCAGAGCTGGGGAGGCTGACACAGGAGGATCTGACATGCACAGCAAGACCCTGTACTAAATAAATAAATAAATGAATAAATAAACAAACAGAGCCTCAGTATTTTGTGGGAGGATATGAGTTGTCACACATGTAATCAAAGACTCAAGAGTAAAAGGAAAGAAAGAATGAGTAAAAATGGGCTAAAAAAATAAAATAAATAAAAACCAAAAAAATCCAAAACCTGGTGGAAAATCAATCTACAGATTTAAGAAACTAATACAAGCCAAGCACTATGAAGTAGTCTTTAAGACTGAAGGCTAAACACATTTTCAGATGAATGGAAATATTTATAGTATAATAGCATCAAGACACAGAAGAAAGTTTAGTAAGTAGAAGATCAGAATCATAGGAGAGCAGGAGGATCACTAGGCAAGGAAGTACTCAGGCAGGTGTAAATCAATTTTTTTCTCACTTTAAAACTTCTTTAAAATATAATATATTGGTTCCAATAAAAGTAATAATGTGTTGTTTAATTTCTAACATTATACAGTATAATACAATACAATGATAGTATTAATATTTGGTGTGGTAAATAGAATTCCACAACTTAAAAATTCTTAAATTCTATTTGAAATGTAATAATATGTAATAATATCAAACCAGTGCTATGGTTTGATTCTGGTTGTCTCCCCAAAGCCTCCTGTAAGTCATGGGGCAGACAGGGCTGGAGGAGCAGAAAGTGGCTTGGGGGCGGGGCCAGAGAGGAGAGAACTATTAAACTGGCAGCATCCCCTCCCCCATCTTTTTGAAATGTGGAGAGGGCCATCCTGGACATGGCAGCACCCCAGACCCTGTAGAGTAGGGGCAGTGGCTTGAAACTTCCAGTAACTGTGAGCTAAATAAACCTTTCCTTCCTTAATTTTGAGTGTCAGGTATTTGTCCCAGCAATGAGAGAAGAGTAACTAATACAACTAGTGAGATTGCTCAACAGGCTAAGTGCCTGCTTAGGCAAGTGCAGGGATGGGGGTTTGATCTCTGGCACCACATGCAGTCCAGCCCTGCCCCTGGGAGGAATTTAGCCCACCACCCAGTCTGGGCATGGTGGCTCATGCTTGTAACCCCAGTGCTGGGGAGGCTGAAAACAGAAGGATCACTACAATCTGAACTGCTTAGTGAGACCCTATACAAAACGAACAGACAAACAGAGAGAGAGAGAGAGAGAGAGAGAGAGAGAGAGAGAGATATTAAACTCGAGTTTGAAGATGCAAATATGGTCTCAAAATGGAGGTAAAACCACTGCCCAGTCATCCCCAGCCCTACTCTGGCTGTCACAGTGGCTGCCAGGGGGAGGAAGGTCATGACCCAAAGGAACCAGAGCAGTTGAGGAAGCTGTTTATTGGTAGTCTGAGTTTTGAAACTACCAATGACAGCTTAAGAGAACACTTTGAGAAAGGGGGCACACTCACAGATTGTGTGGTAATGGGAGATCCTCCAACAAAACACAGGCTTTGGTTCTGTGACTTACTCTTGTGCTGAAGAGGTGGATGCAGCAATGCGTGCTCGAGCACACAACGTTGATGGGTGTGTAGTGGAACCGGAGAGAGCTGTTTCTAGAGAGGATTCAGTAAAGCCTGGTGCCCATCTAACAGTGAAGAAAATTTTTGTTGGTGGGATGATGATGACGATGATGATGACGATGATGATGACGACGACGATGATGATGATGATGATGACGACGATGATGATGATGACGACGATGACATATTTTAGTAAGGGTCTACAGGGTCTGCAGGGTCTCACTTCATAGACTGGACTCATAGTGATCACTTGTGTTCATGTTCAGTCTTCCAAGAGCTAGGATTACAGGTGCGTGCCACCACACCCTGTCTCAGTCGCTGTCTCAGTGGACCCTGGCAGGGCTGGCATGGCAGACCCTAGGACTGAACTCCAGGCTCTGCATCTGCATAAGCAAGTGCTTTAATCTGCTAAACTATTTGGCTGGCACTGTTGATGAAATTAAAGAAGATATAGAAGAATATAATGTGAGAGACTACTTTGAAAAATATGCAAGATTGAAATCACAGAAGTTATAGAAGACAGGTAGAGTGGGAAAAAGAGAGGATTTGCTTTTATAACATTTGATGGTCATGACATAGTTGGTAAAATTGTTCAGGAATACCACACTATTAATGGGCATACTTGTGAAGTGAAAAACGCCCTTTCTAAACAAGAGATGCAGTCTTCTGGATACCAAAGAGGCTGTGGATCTGGCAACTTTATGGGTAATGGAGGAAACTTTGGAGGTGATGGAAGGAATTTTGGCTGTGGGAGAAGCTTTAATAGAAGAGGAGGTTATGGTGGTGGAGGAGGTGGCAGCAGAGGTAGTTATGGAGGAGGTGATGGTGGATACAATGGATTTGGAGGCGATGGTGGAGGCTATGGTGGTGGTCCCGGTTACAGTAGTAGAGGAGGGTATGGTGGTGGTGGAGAAGGAGGATATGGTGGTTACAATGAAGAAGGAAATTTTGGTGATGGTACCTATGGTGGTGGTGGGAACTATAATGATTTTGGAAATTTCAGTGGATAACAGCAGTAAAATTATGGACCATAAAGGGGGGGGGTAGTTTTGGTGGAAGAAGCTCTGGCAGTCTCTATGGTGGTGGTTATGGATCTGGTGGTGAAAGAGGTGGATATGGTAGCAGAAGGTTTTTAAAAAACAACAGAAAAGGCTTACAGTTCTTAGCAGGAGAGAGAGCGAGGAGTTGTCAGGAAAGCTGCAGGTCACTTTGAGACAGTCGTCCCAAATGCCTTCAAGGAACTGTAAAAATCTGCCATAGAGGGAATGGTGATCCATAGCCAGAAAAGTTACTGCAGCTTCAACAGGAAACCCTTCTGGTTCAGGACTGTCACAGCCGCAGTTGCAAAAAGTGCAGCTATTGATTAATGCAATATGGGGGAGGGAGCTGCAGCTTAGCACAGTTATTCAAGGGCCTGCTAGGAAAAATGTAGTGAAGTGCAGGGGACTTGAGTTCAATCCCCAGCTCCACAAGCCTTACTGGACCCGCACATAAATTAAAAAACAAACAAACAAACAAACAAACCTTCTTAACTTTTAATAAAAAAATAAAAAATTAGTGTAATGTAGCATCAATTAGATGTACATTCCTGAAGTCTTTCATCTGTGTCTTTTTCTTTCTTTTCATTGCATCATTGCCCTGTAAATTGTGATAGTGGTACCAGGAATAAAAAATTAAGGAATTTTTAACTTTAAAAAAGAACAAAAAATATAAGAGAGAGACAGAGACAGAGAGACAAAGACAGAGACAGAGAGACAGAGAGACAGAGATGACAGAGACAGAGAGATACAGGGAGACAGAGAGGGACAGAGAAAGACAGAGAGAAGTGTGAATTAAAGCAACACTGAGATTCCAGCTTATATTCAGAAGAACGGCCACCACAAAGAAGAAATCAAACATAATGAATGCTGATCATGCTTCACTTCTACATTGTTGGTGAAAATATAAACTGGCATAACTACTATAGAAACCTATATGGAAGTTTGTCAAAAATGAAAAAATTGAAATTCCATTGACTCCACTATCCTCCTGCTGGCTGTCTTCTTGAAAATGCTAAAGACATAAAATTACACTGATGAGCACATATCCATGCTCATAGCAGCACAATTCATAATTGAAAGTGGCCTGTCTGTCCATCAAGAGATGAGTAAATAAAGAAAATGGGACGTTAAAAACAGAGTATTACTTTGCTACAAAGAAGGGAAAAATTGAGTCAATTGTAGAAAAATGGGTGTACTTTGACACCATAATCTCAAGTGAAATAAATCTAACACACAATTAAAATTCTGTATCACTTCTATTATATGAGAAACCTAAATTATAAATAAAGAGCAAAAATAAAAGACAGCTAACAGGAAGTAAGGAGGTAGAAATTTCTGAGATGATAAAGGTATTAAGGAAAGCAGAAGGGAGAAAAGAGGAGAGAAATAGGGGATGAAGATGAAATTAAAATGTGGTGTGTACACAGACCAGTTCTCAGGAGGGATGCCAATTTTTCGCATTGAAAATATGTACTGACAAAGGTAGATGAATATAAAAATTCAAAATAAAAGAGTCAATTTTCCAAAAGGAATCAATGATTTTAAGTACATGTTTACCTGATAGCTATGTTTATTGCAGTTCTTGAAATGGGTTTAAGGACATTGAACAGGTATTTTTAATGCAAGGCTAATTTGACACTGTGAAATCCATAAGTGGAATTTGCTAGGTAAATAGATCGAAGGAAGAAAAACTGAAGACATTGAAATATGGGCAAAAAATTCATTTTCAAAAAATTCAGTGACCATTTCTGTTAAAAACAAGTAAATAGTAAGTCTTAGCAAGCCAAAAATAGAAAGGAAACCTAAGTGAATAGAGATTAGCATAAACCGTGAGTAAATATCTCATTAATGGAAGAAACTGGCAGAATTCCTCCTAAGCTATGAATAGAACAGATCGCCTCCTTGCACTGCTGTAGTTTAACCTTGAAGTGGATGGTCTAACTACCCAATGCAATAAGGCCAAAAGTGAATAACATAACAAAAGTGTTATAAAGGAAAACAAAGGCATAATTAATTGGTAAAGATTGCCTTGCAAAATGTAAGAAATCACCTGAAAAAATTATTAGAATCAATAGTGTTTAGGGTAATGGTAATGCAAAACTGGTGCAAGAAAAAAATCAGTGCGCTCCTATATGTTATCAGCAACATAATGAAGAATGAACCAGAGAAAAAGAGGTTCAATGCAATAACACTATAAAGGGAAAATGGCCTGCAAAATACAAGATTTGTATGTTGTCTAAATGCAGGAGGAAGAAAAAAGAAAGCACAATAAATGCAGAAAGATAGCCCCTCCCTAAATTGAACAATCATTTTGAGCTATCAGTTCTTCCCAGTCTAACTGAGGAATGTCATACAATACTTATTATGTGTTATGAAACATAATAAGCTGATTCTATAGGCCAAGTGATAGAGAAAAAATAGAAGGGAGAACCTGAGGAAAAAAATTAAGAAAACTTCTGTTTCAGACCTTGAACCATTATTTGAAAATATTATTCAAAGAACAGGGTTCTACAGGTGCAGGCAGAGACATTGATGAATAAGGTTGAATAAAATATAATATATACCTTGGGATTCAGTACAGTAGTTAAAATCTTGACTCTCTAGCTAGGCTAAAAAGAAGTTATAGAGCCGGGCATGGTGGCGCACGCCTGTAATCCCAGCACTTGGGAGGCTGAGGCAGGAGGTTCGGTGCGAGTTCGAGACCAGCCTGGGCTACAAAAGTGAGCTCAAGGCCAGCCTGAACTGCATAGTGAGACCTTGTCTCAAAAAGACAAAAAAAAAAAAAAAAAAAAAAAAGAAGTTTTGTATTCCTGGGAAATTACTTAAACTTTTGGTTTCTTTGTCTGTGAAAGAGAGATTATATCATCTACAGCTTTTTTTTTTTTTTCTTTCTTTCTTGTACTGGGATTGAACTCAGGACCTTGTGCTTGCCAGGCAGGGATGCTAGCTTTTTATACTGCTGAGCTGTCTTCCAGCCCTTATCACCTATATCTTGTAGTCAAAAATATTAAGTCAATAGTCCTACAACACATAGGAGAGAACATAGAATAGGATCAGAACTATGTAAGTGCTAGCTGCTTTTAATGATGAGGATGGCAGATGTGCAGGACGATACCTTGGTTTTCTAGTGAGGATGAAAACTGATAAACCTATTTTGAAAACACAATAGACGTGAATGGTTGAAATACGATTATACATGAAGATAATCAAAGGTAATGGTGAGCAAATTTTTAAAAATCACTAGAGTAAAAGAACATTGCCATTAGTTATCCCTCAAAACACTCTCCTGTCACTTTGGACACATTTATCCAATCATTCTTGCCACTTTATGTAGCAGTGCTGAAACTCTTCTTTCATATCTTTAACTGTGCTGCTGTGATTCCCTCCATGACTGAATCAGTTCCAAATGTCTACGTTGGGCTGGGGAGATAGCTTGGCAGTCTAAGTGCCTGCCTGGCAAGCGCAAGGACTGGGTTTCATCACTGGTACCACATACTGTGCCAGCCGTGGAACCCTTGGCATGGTGGTACATGCCTGCAATCCCACTGCTGGGGAGGCTGAGACAGGAAGATCACTGTGACTGTGAGCTGTGTAGTGAGATCCTGCACGAAACAAATAAATAAGATTAAGAAATTTTAAAAAAATCACAATGTCTGCCTTTCATGGTCATTTTAAATTGAGGAAAGAGTCAGAAATTGCCTGGTACCAATTCTGGTAAATAAAGTAGATGAGAACACAGAGTGATGTTTTTATTTGACAATGATTGACATAAAAATTTGATTGATGAGTTATCATGAAATATGGTGAATGATTTAATTGAAATAAAATTGTAGCAAAAAAACACATTGCCATTAATCTCCTTAAAAATATCCAAAATATTGCTCATCTTTAAGTACAGTTATACCATTGTTCTTGGCAATGTGCCTTTTATGGTTTGTGTCTAGTTGTCTCTCCAAAGCCTCTTACAGTTATAGGGTGGACTTCTAGACTTTGTGAATAACTCATGATCCACTGGGATTGTGGGTCTGAGTACTGCAGGTATTATGGGTGTGAGTGCTACACGCAACCTGGGGTGGATCGCCTCAGTACAACATCAGGGAGACAGGCTTGCTCCCTGTGGCCACTGTTGCTGCTGCTCCTTCTTTTGCTCTCTGCTCCTTGCTGTGGCCAGGAGCGGCTGCTCTCTGCCATGTGCTGCTCTGCCTTGGAGCCAGCTGAGTGCGGACTGAAACCTCCACTGATGGTGAGCTCAATAAACCTTTTCTGCCTTCATTTTAAGTGTAGTGTATTTATCCCACCAGCGAGGGAAGAGTAACTGAGACAGTGCCTTTTGCTGTAATGCTTTTAATTTAAACATTCATTCTATTTTTTCATTCCTTCCTTGCAACTTAAATCATACCAAAAGAACTAAACAGAAAACTATTAAAAATATGTCTATAAGGTTGGGGTGAAGAAAATCTACCTGAGAAGATATAAATATTAAATCTAAAAGACAAATAATCCCCTATTTAAGCAATAAAAAAGGTGAAAAGGAAACTTCTGCTTCAAAAGACACAATAAACATCAAAGGACAATTGAAAACTTGCATACGTATTTGCCCTATATTAGCAGAAGATTAATATCTTTTTTTCTGAGTTTCAATTTTTTA
>PVJA010011470.1:43863-54623 GCA_004027025.1 Myocastor coypus
TCTTTTCTTTGAAAGTTGACATATTGCACATTGTCCTCACAATCATTGTACAGAGTACAGTGTGTGGGCATGACCCACCTCCCTATTGATGTTGCTTAGAAAAAAAAAAAAGGGAAAAGAATATACTTCTCTTTGGACTAAGAGGAAGCAGATATACATACAGTCAAATGTTTTGCAATTGCAGTGGGCCACCAGTGAAGCTTGTGATGTTGGAGGCTATTGAATCTAAGCCTCCTAAAGCTCATCTCACCAATCTAGCTAGCAGAAGATTAATATCAATAGGAAAAAGATAAACATCCTAATAGTAAGATGAGTAATAATATTGAAAATCAATTTGTAGTAAAAAATACATAAGCTGGGTGTGGTGGTACCTGCCTATAATCCCAGAACTGGGTAGGCTAAGACAGGAGAATTAGTAGGAGTTCAAGGCTAGTCTATAAACTACATAGTGAGACCCTGCCTGAGAGAGAGGCAATGGAGGGAGAAAAGAAGGAGGAACGGAAGGAGGGAGGGAGAGAGGGGAGGAGAGAGAGAGAGACAGAGAGAGACAGACAGAGAGAAATGTTCAGTAAACCTTGAAAAATCAACTCCATTGCTAATATTAATGGGTTTGCTAACACATTAATGATTTCCAACCCATCAGATGAGCAGATGAACCAAAATACAAAAGCTTGACAACCCAGGGTTGGTAAAGATGTGACACATGGGCACTTTAATACCCTGTGGTAAAAGAGTACATAAAGTTTTAGAATGCTTCTGGGTGGACCTCAGAAATTCATAGAGATTGCACTCCTAGAGTACTTGCAAATTGTGAAAAACCATGAATTTTAAAAATATAGCCAGAAAATACTTATAAATACCCATTTTTTTTTTTACAGTTTAAGCCTAAACATGCTTTATCTCCCACAGTTATGTAATTTAACATAATAAAATGCTGTTTTTCAAATTTTTATCTATTTATTTTTATAGTATCAGGGATTGAACTCAGGACCCTGTGCTTGCCAGGCAAGTGCTTATTCTACTGAGTTATCTCCCTGGCCCATAAAATGCTATTTTAATAAAGCCTTACAGGGTATTTTGGCAGCATCTTAGGGGCTAGGAGTTTTAAGTAAAGCAGAATGGAGAGCCCTGTAGATGGTACATGCTAAGATACAGGAAGGCAGACACATTTCCCAGAAATGGGTTGAGGCAGCAGCCAATCTGCAGCAAGGGGAACTGCTCTGGAGTTGTCTACTTGCAAACTTTCCACCACAATAACTATTGGGAAGTAGAGGTGTGGATTCCCTGTAATTGTAGGGTTCCTATGAATAATAATTAGGCTCCAGACAGATCTGCCATTGGCTGAGGCCTCAAACTCTGAACTGTGGCTTCAAAGGGGATTTACTATATTTCTTTCACTTCTAATTTTTCATCGGCATACATACACATACATACTGCATTTACATAGATATATGTGAGAAAATGGAAAAATTACTGCAAAGGTAGGGCTAAACAGTTAACTCAAGTTAACCCAGAAGAAGGGTAAAGGGAGAGAAGAGGGCGACTCTTGCACTTTTATTTGTCATATATATATATATATATATATATATATATATATATATATATATGTATTCAGTAAGGGGTCTGCAGGGTCTCACTATGCAGATCAGACTCATAGTGATCCTCCTAAGCTGTGGGATCACTTAGGTATAGTTTTAACTTTGTATAGTGAATATCCACTCATGCTTTTTGTGTATAGAAAAAGTTAAAGGAACATAATGGGATATCTTTTAGAGGCTAAAAAACAGTAGGAGGTAGATTACTTCCTTGGCAATTATAATACATGCAGTATTATAATTTATTTAATATGGTTAACAGAATACCCAAAACAAATCTGAAAAAAATAACAAATAACTAAGCTATGATTTGTACTCATAAGCATAGATGCAAACATTTAAAAGAAAGTCTTACCAAATCCATGTAATAGTGAAGTAATGTGGAAAACTTATTTAATAGTATGAAAAATACTAATGCTGTCATAGCTTGAGACAAAACACCTAGCCATCTAAAGGTGACTTTTCTAACCTTGATCCATTCATTTGAAATGTTTATATTGAATTAGGGATTATTCTGAGTTTTATATAAAATCAAACACTAATATGATAATGATACAAGGGGAAAATGAACTTCCAACCTGAAAGATACTTAGACAAGTTCATGTTCTCTAAAATCAAAGAACAAATTTTAGGAACAAAATGGAGGTTAAGAATAGAATATTTATTGGGAAAGAAAGCTTCTGTCCAAGAAGGGTACAGAAGGGGGGCCCTGGTGGGTTACCTGGGAAATTGCCCTTTGCAGGAATTTTATAGAGCAAAACCATGTGATGAGATGGGTCTAAGGTACAAACCATGGGAACTTGCTTAGGTGGGCGTGGTATGGAACAATACTATGGTCAACCAATGAAATGAGAAGCACCATTGCTGAAGAAAAATTGGTTAAATCACAATCAAATGGAGAAACAAATCAGGTAGCAAATGGGCATAAATACAAGCAAGATTTCTTCCTCTTGGGGTTGGGTTGAGGACTCTTTGTGGGGCTTTTTTAAGGTAATTGATACCTATTTAGAATATCAATCCCTGATACACACCCTTAGGGAAGCATGTAGCTGGATTTCCTTACTTTGTCTCAGTCTGGCCCACAGCCTGGAGTGTCTGCTTCTTACAAAGTTGCAAAGTCACCTTGTTTTCCATATTGTCCTTGAGCGTCTAGCCCTGTCTGTCTATAATAGTTCTATCTAATTTAGCTGCCTACAACAATAAGGTATAAAAGGAGAAAAATTCTAAACATAAGAAAAATAGATATTTAATTTTTTGAATTCTTATTATTTTTATTTTTAAGAGAATACAGAATAGTAAAAAAAAAAAAAAAAAGCAGAAATGACAGAATTTCACTAAGCAAAATAATGGGAATTTGACAGTGGTTGTTGTATTGTGTGATGTTATCTTCAAATTAGTTGCTTAGATTACCTGATATAAACATGCAATACTGGTAGAAAAAATAGTTATAAGAAATTGAAAAGGAGAAGAAAAAAGGATTTAAGCATTAACTGCTCCTTTCAGTAGACCAGAAATCAGCAGCACAATTATCCAAGCTGTTTTGCATATATACATAAATATATCTTTTCCCTTCTAATATTGAAGTTTCTAATTGACATCAATAGAAAACAATTTCATAAATAAGAAAATAATTTCATACTGAGGAAAACCAGAAGTATTCTCATTCGAGACAAGAGTAATGAAACAAATTATTCCTGTTATTAAAGCTGCATTGGATAAGTACTACCTGATGAAATAAAATAAGAAAAAGAAATGAGTTATATATTGGAAAGGAAAATCACAATATGCACTTACAATTATTTTTATGTGGATGTGATTGTTTATTTGGAAAATTAAAGATAATCAGCTGAAAAATACTAGGAATAAGCATTCAATAAGGTGGCAAGTTACAAGAGCTTTCCTTTGCACTGGCAACATTCAGGGTTTTTTTGTTTTGTTTTGGAGATAGGGTCTTGCTATGCAGTTGAGGCTGGCCTTGAGCTCACTTTTGTAGCCCAGGCTGGTCTCGAACTCGCACTGATCCTCCTGCCTCAGCCTCCCTAATGCTGGGATAACAGGTGTGCGCCACCACACCCGGCTAATATTCAGTTATGTAATTGGAAGAGATGCCATGCAAACTGCAGAAAATGTGTCTAGGCATTAGCAATAGAAAATGCACAGGATTTATGTGACACTATCTGAGCATGACACTACTCTATTGGAGGACAGGAAAAAAATCTAGCCATGTTTCTACAGGGATAATCTCAGGAATATACATATGGTAAGTCTGTAAATTGTGTTTTTACAGCCACAGTACAATTTCAGTCAAACAGTACTGCAATTTTGGGGAGAATTTAAAAGCAATTCTCAAATTTTTAATTTTCAGCAATTTCCATTGACTGATAATAAACATACATCTTTACATTGTGTTTTGATAATGCAACATGCTTGGGTCATCTATCATCTGAAACACTAGCATTTCTTTCTCATAAGAACAAAACTTTGGTTTTGTCAAAATTATACACATTCAGTTTAATGATGTGGAATTCTACTAGCTAAAAACAGCAGTTCTCAGCTTCAGTCTTTCCAGCCTCTGATTCCCACCCCTAAAGTGTATAATTTGCAGTAATTTAGATGGCTTTTACTGGTGTCTACATCTCCATTTTTATTTGAGTGGAGTCTTTAGCTACTTCTTTTTTTCGTGGTACTGGAGGTTGAAATAGGGATCAAGATACACCTTCCACCTATTTCATTTTTTTTTTTTTTTTTTTTTTCGGAAACTTTTTGAATCACTAAATTGCCCAGGCTGTTCTCAAACTTTTAATTCTCTTGTCTCAGCCTCCCAGAGGGCTGGAATTACAGGCACATGCCCCAGATGGCTACTTAAATTCCATGTTTCTTTTCCATTTTGAATAGTATTCATGAACTTCCAATAGGAAATATGAAATTTCATTTTCTTATCCTTTTCTCAAACTCCCACTTGTCTCTCTCAAGTATATACCATATAAATACTCAGGAGTTTCATCTTTTCTTGTCCTGATAACATTTTTAGTTCTACCAATACCCAATGTTAAAATTAGAATGTCTATCAAAGTATTATTTATGAGTATATTTCACAGCATCCTATAAATTTCTTTCATATAACTTGTTTTTTCAAGATAAATAATTGTCTACTTCTTAAAATTGATGCATAATAGTTGTATTTATGGAGTAAAATGATGATTTCACATGTGTATGTGTTATACAGTGCCAAATCAGAGTTATTAATATAACTATCACCTTGCAAGGAGAGTGACATGACCAAACACATATTATATGCACATATGATTGTGCCTAAATGAAGTTCATTCATATGTATAACTAACACACACTAATACAATATATTTTAAAGGCTTCTTTCTAGCTATATGAAAATATACATTATTGTTAACTACCTTACTGTACAACAGAGCATTAGCACTCATTACTCTAACTGTAACTGTACCTGTTAAGAATGGTCTACTGTTAGGGGCCAGGGAGATAACTCAGCAGCATAAGCTCCTGCCTGACAATCACAAGGTCCTATGTTCGAACCCTGGTACTGGAAAAAACAAAGGGGGTGAATAGTTTATGTTAATGTTTCCTTGCTGTTGGAGAGCTAGACAAAGACAGACAATGGAGACAAAGACAGAGGATACAGAGACAGACAGAAATCTCACAGTGAAGCATTTGAGGATAAATTAAGAATTCCATTTTTGAGAATACACATCCTGGATCCATCCTCTCATTCCACATTGGATTGATTGCTCTTTAGACCTGCTGCTTGTGTGCACACAAGGCCTTCCCTTTAATATCATCCTGAGAATATAACTTGTCCTTTGTAGGTGCTGGATTCCATCTTGGTGCTGGAGTCAGTGTCTTTGACCTTTATTATTTTCAGTCTTCTATGTGGGGGCACCTTCTCTTGTAGACTCCTGGGGACAGCCACAGAACTGGTCTCTGAGGAAAACGCTGCTGCCACTGCACTGGAGGCGGGTGCTGTTATTCTGCGTCTGCCACCTTGGGGGAATCTCTGGTGCCCGCGTCGAGCTGCACTCACCACTGCACTCCCTCAAGTCCAGGATCACTTTTTGGAAACTTTATTTAAAAATTAACCTATAGATACATCTTTACAAGCTATGCTTCTAAGTGCTAAGAGATGTTAATTTTAGGAAAACCTCCTCCATTCTTTTAACACATGATAGAATAGTCTGAGTTCAATCAGGTGTGTCCAAGTGGATTCTAAGTTAATGAGCACAACCAACTTAATGTGAAAAATCTAGTTTATAATCTTAAAATACACAGTTTAAAAAACAAAAAACAAAAAAAACATTGCAAAGAGGACTTTCTACTTTGACCAAAAGTTCAGCCAGGCTTCTCTGAAATTCTCTGCTTGCCTCAGCTTGACTTGGGAATTCCTTCCCCATCTGTCTCAGGTACTCTTCTCTCGATGCTGGGACAAATACCCGACACCCAAAATGAAGGAAGGAAAGGTTTATTTAGCTCACAGTTACTGGAGGTTTCAGTCCATATTCAGCTGGCCCAAGGCTGAGTGGAACAGGGCAGAGAGCATCCAGTTCATGACAGCGGAACAGCAACAATCTCGACAGAGGCAACTGACCAACCAGGGCAGCACAGAGCAACAAGGGCAACAAGAGAGGGAGTCTGTTACTCTGCCTTTCTTATATTACACTCAGGCTCTCTGCCTCAGACCATACCCATAATCCCAACAGTGCTCACACCCATAATCCCAGCAGTACTAACACACATAATCCCAGTGGATCACAAGTTAGTCTCAAACTCTAGAAGTCCCTGCCCCATGACTTCATGAGGCTTTGGGGGGACAACTAGATATAAACCATAGCACCATCCATATAGAAAACTGAACAACAATCTTGCTGACACAGTTAGGTAAGATCCTCCACACTTGGAATCTGAGCATCCTGGCTGTTTCCCTCATCTTCAGGCAATAATTCCATCAAACTGATTAATCAGAATTCCTTATCTGGATTTTTCAAAACGCACTCTGCTCATAGATGATAAATTCTACTGGTCAGAGCCCGAGCCCCATTCCTGCTGCCATGTCCCATGATAGATATTGTCTTGGCCCCCTCCTCTTTCAGGAAAGTTCTACCATTGTTCTTTTAAGCACCATGAGCTTTTAATAATATTAATCTGTAACACATGATCTAATTACAAAGTTGTAAACCACCAGTTCTATAGAAATATAAAAAAACAACTCCAACTCTTCAACTGCAATAACAAAGTGCTGTCCTTAGGAAGTAAACCTAGGAAGAAATTTAACCTTTTTGTGACAAAATATAAAATAATTATAATTTTAACTCAAATCTTCCAGTGATAAATGCAAACGTAATGCTAAATATTATTTATTTATAAAGTTATAAAAGCACAAGAAAAAAGACTAATTTTTCCAATTTTATTTAATAAAAAGATAAGAATTGTTTCTATGACTCTCATAATGTTTTCTAACCAGTATTCAACTAAAGAATATCTTTAACTTGGTAGTAAAATATAAGGTTGAAATTATTTTTGGCTAGTCAATGGACTTAAGTTCTTAAAATAAGATTGATAATAGGCATCAGATCAAGATCCATCAATCTGATAATCAGCTTACTTTCCCAATTTTGTGCCATGTTCTTGATTTCATAGCAAACTCTGTGCCTTCCAGCATGAAAACGTGGAAAACCTCCCTTATTATCAGAATCCAGATATTTGTGTTAACCTCAGTTTCTCCCTGGAGAAAACGGGGTATGTTTTAAAGTGTTCTAACACCTATATGAGGAAAATGAAGGTAAAGAATTCTATGACAACGGTTGTCTCCCGCACTGTGCGGCTTTAATTCTAAAACATCAATTAAAGAATACTTTCTCATTCCAAGTTAGACCAATTTTGAGTTGAATATTGTGCATTAGTAGTTATTTAAAATTTATTATTTTTTATTTTGGGGGGGCAGTACTAGAAATTGAACTCAGGACCTTGTACTTGCCTGGCAAGCCAGCACTTTTTCTACTGAGCTATCTCCTTGGGCCTATTTTTTACAATATTTTGGAATAATATGACTTCAGAAGACATGTAAAGAGGAATAGTGTGATGGGACAGAATTCATGAGCATTTCTGCACATTTTTCTTACCTAGTGCTCTGGTTTGAATGCTTATTTCTTCCCTTCCAAGACTTATCCCCAAATTTAACTGTCATTGACAGGTGCAATCATTAGAAATTGTTTCAAGGATGGGGATATAGCTCAGTGGCTTAAGTACCTGCCTAGCAAGTACTAGGTCCTGAGTTTGATCCCTAGTACCACAAAAACAAAACCTTATTTAATAAAACTTTAAAAAAGAAATTGTTTCAGTGTCAAGAGTTGTACACTCATGAGTAGATTAATATTAAGGAGAAAATGGGCTCACCCCCTTTAACTCTTTCTTATGCCCTTAAAAGATGCTAGTACTTTGATCTTAGATTTCTAGCTTCAAAATTATGACCAATAAATTTCTGCTTATTATAAGTTATCCAGTGATATTTGGTTATAGCATAACAAAATGAAGTAAGACAAGTTACATTCACTTTTTATTATTTATTTATTTAAATTTAAACTTAATTAATTAATTAATTAATGTTATGGCCAGGTCAGCTTGCCCTGGGGGTGGGGCTGGCACAGCATGTGGTGCCGGAGATCAAACCGTGGTCCCTGTGGTTGCCTAAGCTTGTCTAAACAGGCACTTTAGACCACTGAGCTATCCCACCCGGCCCTACATCCACTTTTTAGTAAAAAAGACAGTGGTGGCGAAGGGTTGTGAGAGTGTCCCAGGGGCCAGTTCTACAAGGAAATCTCACACTGGGTGTATCAGCCTTCACTAGAGAAACAAATTTAATGTAAGATATACAAATATATAAGAATTGACAAGGTAGGCTTATAATGGCTGCCTGCAGAGTTGGCTGTGGGAGAGCGAAATGGGATGTTTTTATGCTGGAGATGCAAAGGGCCCAGGACAAGCTCAGAAGCCTGGAGCTCACTGAAGTGTTCCAGGTGAGTCTGTATCTGGAGGCCAAAGGATCTGAGATAGAAGCCAGGAAGGGTTTCCAAGACGAAGGCAAAGCCAAGACAAGCTGTTTTGCTTCGTTCCCCTTCCATGGCATTCTGGAGAGAAGCTTATTGGTGGTGCCATTCACACCCAGGCTGGCTCTGCTGTCTTCAGTCCACTCTGTTAGCCACACCCAAATGATGCTGATCCAATCAGTTTGGGGCATTTCCTACTCCAGTTGACCTAATCCGTGAAGCATCACACCAGGGCTGTAATATGGTATGGATACCAACGCTATTGGGTGAGATGGTCTGAGCTCAAAGGCTGAGCAGTGTTACGTGAGAGCAGAGCAGAGGAGGATGTAGTGAGACCGAACGTGTCTCCCCCCCCCCCAGGGGCAAAATTGGTAAACACAGCACAGAGTAGGACTATTCAAAATAACCCTGACTCCCCTGCCACCCAGTGATAACAGAAAGAGTTCTGTGTAACTGAGATGTACACTTCCAGGAATTCAATTTTCTCAGTGCTTCACTTCACTTATTTTCTGTAGTCTGACAATTTCTATCTTAAGCTTCCATTCAATTTCCTAATGGAAAGTTAACCGAGTCAGTTTCTCCTATTTCCAAGCTACAAGGGATCAGAGTAGGAGGCTTAAACTGCCCTAAGGTGTCGAGTGGGAACAACGTAGCTCCAAGATACCATCTGTCCTGTTTGCATTTACTGTGTCACAGGCGCCATCTGGATCCTGGTCATTACACAGAATCAGTTGTGGTGCCTACATTCCTACAAAGTCCCTGGCTTTCTGTGCCCTGTACAGCCAGCTGTATTCCTGCATGGTGGCTGTGAAGCCCCTTCAAGTTCAGCACTCTCAGATAAATTCCTCAGTCTTTAGGAGTGACTCTTGTCACTTAGGTATCTCCTGTCAACCTGGAGCTGTGAAATTTAAGAGTTACCTCAACTGCTCTCTGCCTAGACCGTGTCAAACCAACAGTGGCTCAGAGTATTATTTCCAATTGCCTTAAGGTAAGTTATTAACATATAGGAAGTGAGGAGGTGAGATGACCCGACAGTTCAGTAATGCTCTCAAAGACCTGCTTCTCTCTATTCTATCTCTGTACTATCTTTCTAAAGCAAGGACCTATTTTCATTCTGTAGTAGATGTTGGTAGAAATTAGAAATTTTTCTTTTATAATTCATCAATTTTTCATGATTCTTTCTTAAGAGTGAATGAGGTTACTCCCAGGAGGCTTTGGTAAAACCCTCTTTTTCCATTAGAATGAATTGGACTGTGAGTCTACTTCTGAACCCGTTTTCAGCAGAGAAATGAGATTACCCTTGGACCCAAACCAGGATGAACTCTGAAGCTACAAATACAGTCACTGTCTCCTGAGGTCCCTGGCTACTTGGGAGAGAAATGAGTACCTGAATAAAGAATCAGTGTGTTAGTCAGAGGAAAAGAAAGATGAATGCTCTCTAGGAAATCATACCAATCAGAATGCAGTTAAGAAGATGAACCATTCTAGGGATTTCAATCAGATGGGATTTAGTACAGGGAATTAACCTAAGGAATCATGAGAGAGAATGAAAGAGCAAAAAAGAAGCAAGGTGATGTTAGTCCAAGCCCAGGAACACTTGGACACTGTGGAGCTGTTGCAGGACCATGCCTGTTTAGTACACAACTTTCTGGGTTATGCTCTCTCCCCTTGCCAGGGCACGTAGTACAAGGGCCACACTGGTGCCGTAGTCAAAGCCAAAGAGCATGGTTCTGATATCCTTTTGCTTATACTCCACTCCATGATATTTGGGATTGAACCTAAGACTTTTACCCTGAGTTACTTCCTCAGCCATATTTTGACATTTGCTTTGAGAAAATGTTTCACTAAGTCACTAATTTGTCCAGGCTGGGCTCAAAATTGTGGTCTTCCTGTCTCAGCCTCAAATAATGCTGAGATTATAGGCTTGAAGCAACATACATGGCTCTGCATTTTAAGATTAAAAAAAAGATGTAATTTGTATGTTAAATAATTCATCCATTTAAATTGCATAATTCAATGCCTTTAATATATTCACAGAGTTGTGAATCCATCACCACTGTAAGTTTTTTTTTTTTTTCCATACAAAACTAAT
>PVJA010011471.1:0-54632 GCA_004027025.1 Myocastor coypus
AAAAAAAGGGGGAAAAGAAAAAAAAAAAAAAGGTAATGTGGATTTAGAAAGGTTAATGTTTAGTTGTTTGATCAATCTTATATACCTATATGTATTAATCTAAACTGATCCGATGATGAAAATATGTAATATAACCATTGTTTAATTTAAACAATAAAAGAATTGGAAAAATAAATAAATAAAAAAAATAATAAAATGAAAAAAAAAAAGATCTGAAACTCTATCTTCACTTTCATTGAGATGTCTTTGCCAGCTTGTGACTGAAGTTTTAAGTTCCTGTGTAACCCTTTGAGTCTGCTTCATGGAATCTATTTCTTATATTTCTCAGTCAAGGAATCCATTGTTCTTCTAGTCTTGTCTATTTTTTATGAGTTTCTTCTTCAGAATCAGTTATTAATTCTTTCATTACGTTCATCCTTTCTTTTATCCTTGAGAAATTGTTTCTATTCTGATTTCCTATCTACCATTCTGCAGGTGTCTCTTTATTTCAGATGCTATTAAGTCAGGGATTTCTTTTTCTACTTCAGAGATTACTTCTGGTCTGATTTCCTACATACGTTTCTGTCGTTATTTCTTCACTTGAGATGCTATGAATTCAGAGATTTCAGCTGTGTGATTCGCATTTTGTTCTATGCTAGTGTCTTCTGCATTTTTGTGGGTGGGCTTGGGGCCTGAGTTTGCATTTTGCTCCTTCTCTTTCTCATTTTGTATAGTACTGTCCTCTGACCTCTAGTGTAGAAGTTGGTAAAATTGGTTAAGGCTGTTATACTTTTGTATTTACAGAACTATAGTTAGAAACACTAATAATGGGTAATAATATCTAGCAGTTGACAAACTTGTTGTAACTTATGAGTTTGTGTTTTACACATTAAGAGCAAACCTTATGTCTGTGTAGCTAAGCTGATATTAAACTGAGAGTTTGTATTTAATTAGGTTTACTTAATTTCTGACTGATTGCCTCCCTTTGAAATACCTTGGGTCTTCTAGGCAGGCTAGTTTATGCTCTTTTCCTGATGTCTCCCCTGTAGTTCAAGAGAAAAATAAGAAGTCACTCCTATAGATCTGTGTCCAGCAAAATGTCTCAGCTTACCATGTCCAGATCTTCCAAGATTTAACTAATCCAGATGTGCACAGCTTGAGTGCAGCTGCTGTTTTTATCTTCTTCCTGCTGTAGTCAATGGGATTGATCGCCATGTACAAGCCAGGCCTGGGATGAGTAAAGAGCTGATTGGGAATGGGGCCTGTGGAAGGAAGTCTCACACAAGCACAGCCTGTGATGAGGTGCAGATCACGAAGGCAAGCACAAGGCTGCAAGTCTTCCACATGCGCAGCCTAAGATGAGTATGCAGCAGAACAGGAGGGTGAGTGTGGGGCAGGAAGTCTCACTCATGTGGAACCCAAGGGGAGTCTCTATCATTTTTATTAATTTTAATGAGAAAAAAAGACAAAAGAGCAATGAAACAGTTTCAAAACAGGTTAGTAGGATGTTTATAATAAGTAATGCATGTCAGGCTCTCACAGAGAGCAAATTGGTCAAGCAATGGCCATAAGTCATCCAGATGGCTGACACTGACAAAAGATCCACAAGATGCTGTATGTGACTCATGGTTAAATCCTCAGGACTTTTGACTGATCTTATCAGATAACAAATGTTACAATTTTAGTTATATAGGTCTGGCTTTAACTTGGTCTTAACCATCCAGCAGAAAAGTGTAGCCTTAGCTGGGCGTGGTGGTGCACGCCTGTAATCTCAGCACTTGGGAGGCTGAGGCAGGAGGATCAGTATGAGTTCGAGACCAGCCTGGGCTACAAAAGTGAGCTCAAGGCCAGCCTGAACTGCACAGCGAGACCCTGTCTCAAAAAGACAAAAAAAAAAAAAAAAAAAAGAAAAGAAAAGTGTAGCCTTGAGGTATAAAATGTCAAGCTATTTTAATATGCAGAGGTGTGAAAGGCTTAAGTCAACAATTTTGGGCTATTGTCAGCTCTGCTGATAACTCACTCCTATTGTGGCCTATTGGACTATATTGGGCATCTAAAATATTTGGACTAGCATAAAGTATGAAAAGGTCATACAGTGACTTCTCCAAATACAGTTTGTCTAATAGCAATGGCACATCGACCTCTGAAAAAAAGAAAACAAAAACGGGGGATATGTTGGGAACCATGAAACTAGGAAATAAATAAAATACATAAAGGTAGGACTTGGCTCAGTGGCTAAAGCAAACAAACTATCTCACTCCTGAGATGAACAAACTGTCTGGTTAAGATTAGCAATCAGTTGCTAGGCAACTTAGTGTCATGCATTATTAACTTCACAAAAGTGTAAATAAAGCACAATTTTGTTGAGAAAAAAGATATATATATATATATATATATATATATATATATATATATATATATATATATTAGGATAGATACTCATCTACTTTCTCCAAACTAATTCCTGGAGGAAAATGTTGCTGTGATTTCAAAACCAGAGTAACATCTAACTAAAAAAGAGAACTATAAGTCATTCTCTCTAATAAGTACACATGCAAAAATCCTCAGTTAAATGTTAGTTAACAGAATGCAGGAAATAGTCAAGGATATTTCACATTATGACCAATTTGGATTCATCCTAAGAATGCATGAATGGTTTTACATATACCAAACCATAAATGTAATATACCACATCAATAGAGCCAAAAAAAAAAAAAACAACAAAAAAACTTTATCATGTCAGTAGATGCAGAAAAAACTTTTGACAAAGTCAAACACTCATTTATAATAAAACCCTTACAGAAAATTGGAATAAATTGTCTATATCCCAACTTTTTGTCATGGATAAAAACCATCTATGAGAATCCAACAGCCAACATCATAATAAATGTGTAAAAACTGAAAGCCTTCCCTTTAAAATCAGGAACAAAACAAGAATGTCACTGTCTACATTCTTATTCCATTTAGTTCTTCAAACATTATTCAGTGCAATTAGATAAGAGTGAAATAAAATGAATAATAATTGTAAAAAGAAAAAAATTATCATTCGTTGGAGATGAAATGATATTCTACATAGAGGACTTGAAAATTTCCATGAAGAGTCTTACAGATTTACTTAGAAAATTTTGCAACATTGCAGGATACAATGTGCACCCCCAAAATCAGTAGCATCATTGTACACAAACATGAATGCACTAAGAAGCCATGCCTTTCACAGAAACATCAATATCTCAAATATCTGAGAATCTATCTCACAAAGAATAGAAAGACTTTTACAGTGAAAATTATATCACTCTGAGAAAAGAAATAGAAGAGTATTTGAGAAAATGGAAAGAAATTTCTTGCTCCTGAGTAGGAATAAATAATAATAGAAAAATATTGATGCTCCTAAAATTGCTATACAGAGTCAATGAAATCATCATTAAAATATCATTAATGTATCTTACAGAGCTAGAGAAAACTTTCCTCAAACTCACCTGGAGCTAGAGTAGAACCATACTATCAAAAGCAATCCTGAGAAATAAAGGAAAGGCAGGACGTATCGTAATCCCTGTCTTGAAATGATACTATAAAGCTACTGTGACAAAAATTAGCATTGTACTAGAATAAAGTCAGACCAGTGGATCAAAAGAATTGATTAGAAGATGCAGACACAACTATAAGTACACTAAGAGACCCTATCTTTGATAAAGTGACTAAATGTGTTCACTGGAAGAAAAACAGTCTCTTTAATAAATGCTGCTAGCAAAACTACCTCTCCACATGTTGAGGGCTAGAATGAGACCCCTGTCTATCACCGTATAGTAAACTATAGTCAGAATCAGTCAAAAATTTACATATAAAACAAAAGCATTTCATCCTCTGTAGGAAAATATAGATATAAATTTTAAGGACATAGCAGTATGTAGAGAGGTCATGAAGCAAAAAGAAACAGTACAGGAAATACTTCAAAGAATCAGCTCCTGGAATCTCATGTTGTGTGTATCTCTCTGCCTTGGAGCCAGCTGAATCTCAATGAAAACCTTCAGTAACTCTGAGCTAAAGAAACCTTTCCTTCCCTGATTTTGAGTGTCCAGTACTTTATCCAACAATGAGAGAAGAGTAACAAATATATTCAACCAGATTTTTACTGGTGTTATCTGTAAATATGGATTTTTTTTGTAAAGTTCATGATATATTTAGATATATCTTGTGCAAGTGCACTGAACACATTGTTGAACATTTTTGTCTCCTCTTTATCATTTTGAATAATACCTCAGTGCATACGACAGAAAGTAAAATGTGGGGAATATAACTATGGTCATTTAATATTTCCATGTATATAAAACTGTGTAAGCACAAACTGCTGGCGTCCATTTTGTAATGACATCATCTTGCGATAGCCTCATTTCGCAATAGCCTCTAGTTAGGTTTCTATTTTCCTACACCCTGCCCATTTCCCGTAAATCATGTGCCTCAAGTCTTCCCCTGGTTGCAAGGTAACCTCTGACGCAGATTCCGTTTCCCCTGCTACCTTTACTTAAACCCTGTTCACTTCCTCAATACACGAGACTTGATCAGAATCCTGTCTTGTCTCCATTTCTCATGTCTCTTGCCCCATCTTTGTCTTAACCCCCGCTCCTTCCCCATGTGAGAAACCATGTGTTGACCCTAGGGTCGGGTCAGACTGGCACGCAACGTGGATTTCCCTGGTACAAAGGATCCAGTGATGGAGCCGATCTGGAGGGCCCACAATTTCAGTAACGTGGAGGTCCGTTCTTCATGGTTGCCTGTCGCAACACCAAAATCTTGGTAAGGGAATGACCACCCTCTCCCCTTTTTCTTATTATGGATCAAGCATTAAATGAGCATGATGTCTGTTAAAAGTTTAAGTAAAGCCTTAAAGATACGAGGAGTAAAGGTTAAGAGAAAAGATTTATGTCAATATTTTCACTATAAGCTTTAAAAGCATGAAGATTAAAGGTCAAAATAAATGATTTATTTCAATTCCCTAATGAGGGAACCATCGATACAGAACGATTAAAAACAGTAAGTAATGTCCTTAAGGAATATTATGAGACATTTGGACCCAAAAAGGTGCCAATTACTGCCTTTACTTGTTAGAGTTTATTTTTTGTTTGTCTGTTTGTTTTTTGGCAGGACCAGGGTTCGAACTCATGACCTTGCACTTGTCAGGCAGACACCTGTGGCATGGAGCTATCTCCCCAGCCCCCACTTGTGAGAGTTTAATAGATGAAATTTTAACTTAAAAGCATTCTGATCCTGTAGTCTCCAGTGTAATTCAGAAGGGCGAAAATATATTACAAAAGAGACACCAAAAAGGTGATTCAAAAACAATTAAAAAGTCAAAAATAGCCAGAGGTTACTAGGGAACATGAGGACCTAAAAAATTCTAAAAATAAAAATAAAAATAAACTAGATACTTCTCATACTAACAAGCCACACACAGGTAGCACCAAATTTTCCCGCCAACAGGATTCAATGCTACAATTAGACTAGGAGCATTCCCGGTGTCCAAAACAATGGATGCAGAGGGAGAGGCCTTACATCATCATACCAGTTTCAATTGTAAAGTGATAAAAGAATTAAAGACAGCAGTAGCCCAATACGGAGCTATAGGCTCTTATACTACAGTCATTTTAGATTTGGTAGCTAAAAATTGGCTTACCCCAGGGGCTGTCGTACAATAGCCAGAGCCACCCGTTCGAGAGGAGACTATCTCCTATGGAAATCAAAATATATAAAAAATTGCAGAGCCATGGCCAGACATAACAGTCAGGCTGGCGAGGACTAAAATTTTGATATGCTAACAGGAGACAACAGGGAGATCCTATAGCTTATTCTGCTCCTTTGGGCATTTTTCACATAGTGGTTCAAAAACATCCACTAAATGCTCAGTTTCCCTAGAGCTGTGTACAGTGGGAACACTAACCTCTGACATTCAAGGTTATTAAAGATTTAAATAGGCCTATGATATACATTCAACCTATGTGATTGGATTAATACAAGGATTAGCAAATGAACATTGTGCCGTACTGTTTTGGAACCCGGACAGTATCTTTAATTCCGCACCTGGCGGAAAGATGAGGGAGAAACCCATGATAAGATAAACAGAGGTCAAAATCTGCCTGTTGCTATAACAGTGGACCAGCTTACTGTCTCAGATGAATGGTTTGGTATTTTGACTCAACTTCAGTATGATGATATGGCCATTGTTTAAATGCGTCTATCTTGTCTCAGAGCATGGGAGAGGGCTAAAAAAAAAAAGCAGGGGAGAAGCTCAAAAGTCTTGTGCTAAAGTAATACAGTCTCAAAATGAGCCCTTTGTTGATTTTTATCTCTAGACTTAAGGAGGTAATTGATAAAACAGACAACTTGATCTTTGGAATATGTTGTTGCAAACTATGTCTTTTGAAAATCTCAATTTGGAATGTAAAAAGGTTATACTCCCATTAGAAGATATTGCCATACAAAGCTAATTTATTGGCAGATGCCTTATAGTCTTTTTTTTTTTTTTAACAAAATCATGCCAAATGTTTTAAGTGTGAAAAATTGTAGAAAATGACAAGGTAAAAGGAAAAAATGAGGTAAGAGTAACAAGACTGCTCCTGGACCTTGTCTGAGATGTGAAAAAGGTAAACATTGGGCTAATGAATGCCGGTCCAAACTTGATAAGCATGGCCAACCCTTAAAATCTCTGAGAAACTGGAGAAGGTATCCATCACCTAGGGGCCCAAAGATAAACAGTATGGGATATTCACAGTTTCCATTGTCCAGCTCAAATTCTAATCAAATGCAGGATCGCATGTCTTTTCCATACAACCTCCAGAAACAAAAACACAGCTTTAGATCTGATGGCTGTGGAAAATCGGCTTTTGCTCCCCGCTTAAGGAGTTTACAAAATTAAAACTGGAGTTTTGAGCCCTATTCCAAAAGATATCATAGCTCTGATTGTAAAAAGGAGTACTATTATTACCCAAAGTGTATTTGTACATTTGGTAATTATTGATAGTGATTATAAAGGAAAAATATAATTTATGTTATGTGCTACTAAACCTTTTTAGTTTAAAACTTAACTGCTTATTAAAAATAGATGTCCGCTTCTCTTTATGCATATTAAACTGATACTGCATTGTCTGGCCCTACTGTCAGCAGAGGGACAGGAGACACAGTGACTACTCACAGAGGCCTTAGCTACAGGGACACAGTTTCTTTAAAACTTTAGGACGTAATGTGGGCTTAAGAAAATCCTTTATAGATGCTAAGACCACTAACATGCTATTAGCCACACCTTTGGAGTAAAATCAACCAAAAAAAGCCCTAATGCTAAATGGGCATTGGGTTTTGTTTGGTGTAATCAATGCTGTTTATACAAAAAAAATTAAAGTTATAATTCTATCCAAACTGTTGTTTAAACCACACTAAATTCGTTTGAGTGGAAAAAATTATTAGAGAGGAGTCAAATTAATGAGTGAGAGGTATGTCCAACCTTTTTATTCATTAATGAGGAGCTCCCAACAATCTCAATAATCTCTTAGACACCCTCAATACATAGGTCATTGGTTAAAAGATAAAAATTTTTCCAAATATTGCAATAAAGTTTTCTGTTTAAAGATAATTTTGGTATAAAAAGATTAAAAACAAAGATCTTCATAGAGCATGATAATTTACTGCTATTAATCTCATGATATATTAAATGTATTTATGATTCCAGTTATATAGGTCTTGCAAAATATAAAACAGATCGTTTATTGGGACAAAAGTGTGTATTGGGACAAAAGTCTCTCAAATTCAAAGCTTCTGCCTTTTACAAAGTGTTATGCCAAAACAAAACAAGAATATTTAAAACATGTCACAAAATGTCATAAGAATGGCCTGCTACAATGTTGTATATGATTTGATTTCTAAGTTTTTGTGTAAAATTGTGTGATTTTTTTGTTGACATTCTATAGGGATTGAAATGCTAAAATATCCATGGTTATTAAAAAATAGCAGTTCCATTTTATGGCTAATACATGGTTCCAAGATAAATCCTGACATTTGGCTGAACTTGTCAAATAGCAAAAGTTATGTTTATATAGGTCTTATTTTAAATTGGTCTTAACCATTCAGCAAAAAAGTATAGCCATTAGGTATAAAAGTAATGCCATACTAATATGTTAAGCTGTAAAATGCTCATTAATTAAAACAGAGGGAATGGTACCCTACAAGTGGATCACCTAGAAGCATTTTATTTTATTTCTTATTCATCCTTAATTTTTAAATCTGGACGCTAATGGGCACTCAGCAACCTATTCAGGTCCATTATCATAGACTGGAGATGGCTGACCAACAGAAAAGTGAAGAGGAAATCTCTTCGCAGCTGACATATGATAATGTAGCCTAAGCCCTGTACTCCTGGTGAGATGAACGGATTGACCAGAGACGGGCAATAGGGGCATGCACGTAGTGCTGAACACTGCCTAAGACAGGAACAGGGCCTCTTGTTGCCCTGCCTTCCTATGACGGGTAAGGTCTGAGTTGGCCCCGTGTGAGGAGCACCCTGACCTAAGACAGGCACCGTCCCCACAGGAGATCGCCATACTCTATGCTGCTGCCAAAACTTTAAAGAAAAGGAGGATCTGTGGGAGTCCAAAGTGCTGCTGTCCATTTTGTAATGACATCATCATCTTGCAACAGCCTCATCTCTCGATAGCCTTTAGTTAGGTTTCTATTTTCCTACACCCTGCCCATTTCCCGTAAATCATGTGCCTCAAGTCCTCCCCTGGTTGCAAAGTAACCGCTGACGCAGATTCCGTTTCCCCTGCTACCTTTACTTAAACCCCGTTCACTTCTTCAATACACGAGACTTGATCAGAATCCTCTCTTGTCTCCATTTCTTGTGTCTCTTGCCCCGTCTTTGTCTTAATACCCGCTCCTTCCCCACGTGAGAACCCGTGTGCTGACCTGCGGGTTGGGTCATAAAACCACCATTGCTCTAGCATTTCATTTTTTGCTATTGTTTTAAATTATAATTTTTAAAGATTTATTTATTTATTTATTTATCTATTTGGTACAGGGTCTCACTAAACAGCTCAAACTCGTAGTGGTCCCCTGTGTAGCTTTGCAAATAATGGAATAACAGGTGTGCAACACCATGTCATACCTAGGAGGCCAGCTCAACATGGGTCAGCAAGGAATGTAGTACTAGGGATAGAACACGGGTACTTACCCTTGCCCGACAGGAGTTTAGACTACTAAGCTGTCTCAATAGCTTTAATTTTGACTTATCATAACAAACTTGTTTGTAATCCCTGTGTGAACTCAGCTATCAAATACCTTCTTTTTCTTGAATTTATCTTTTTTCTATGATAGATAGAATTAATAATTTATTTGCGTTCTTTTGTGTGAGCTATATCCTGTGTTTATGCAGCTTTTTACGTGAAGAGAGATATTTACTTCCTGGTTAAAAAAAATGTGAGTTTACACAGCCAATGACTATCTAGAAAATACTTGACCTTTGTTATGATCATTATTATGTATTTCTAAAGGTTTCTTCAAGGTACCAAGAAACTAAAATTAGACTGAACAGCATGCTTTCTTTTTCAGCTTGTGTGACATGACCTTTAAGTAAGTGTTGCTTTAAAAATAAATGTTTATTTCATTATTCCCAATACATCCTGAATATTTTGTATTTGTCAGGTATTGTGCTAAGTCCTTTCTCATGCATTAATTCCTAAATCTCACAAAATCCTTTTTAAGAAGAAACTAAAATCTAAGAGTATTTCTTGAACCTAATTAAGATCACATACCTAATAATAGATAAAGCAATTATCTGAGCTTATTATTTGAATTCTGAGTTTGTCATTATTTTATATTACCTTCATCATTGTGAAATCTACCACAGCTGAAGTATAATATTTTAATGTGCATTTATTTATGAAAATAACAATAATAGAGCAATTTCTTTTCTTTTCTTTCTTTTTTTTTTTTTTTTTTTTTTTTGTCTTTTTGAGACAAGGTCTCACTATGCAGTTCTGGCTGGTTTTGAGCTCAATTTTGTAGCCCAGGCTGGTCTCGAACTCACACCAATCCTCCTGCTTCAGCCTCCCGAGTGCTGGGACTACAGGTGTGCGCCACCATGCCAGGCCCAATACAGCAATTTCTATACTATATTAGCTAAAAGTGAGAACTGTTAATAATTTTTGCCAAATATTTGTAGTAGTTGCTATTGTCAGCAAAGAACTATCCTGTACATTTAAGTTGTATAGCACTATGCCTGAGTTCCAACCATTGCATGGCTTTGGAAAGCCTCACCCACTCCTAATTGTACTAACCAGAAATGTTTCTAAGAACTGCAAACAGTCCCAAGGATAAGTAATAAATTATACTACATTTAACATCTCTGCTCTAGAAAATCTACTGTACATTTTCTCTTTCATCCAATTTATTACCTGGCTTTATAATTTAAAATAGTGTAGTTGAATAAAATCCATTAAAATTCATTTATTTTCTTTGCTGCTATTTCCACAGAAAATAGGAGGTCAGGTCATTTCTATTGCTTTAGTCTGTAAGCTAATATTTTAAACTACATTAGACATGTGCAATTATAAGAACTTTTTATGTTTAAGATCCACTTAATTACAAAATCTTGTTATTATGACAAATCTGTGCTCCTTCTCAAAAAGTCAAATACAATCATACTATTTTAAGTAATTAAGTGTAATCTTAGGCAACAGTTATGAAGTTGCTTAATTTTTTTCAAGGGTGAACTCTGAGAAAACCTACATAGAACTTTTTAGGTTTGGAGTTCTCTTGAAGTTTGTGATAAAATTTTCACCTACAAATGGCAATTTAATGAAAATCCATATGGCAACATGCCAAATATATAAACTTCAAGGTAAATGAAAATATATCAAAAGTCATTTGACAGTTGCATTTGGAATAGTTTCTTTTCCATCAAACTTTGTATATTTTATTTACTTAGCTTCAGTGACTAATAGTAGGTAAATTATATAAAGCAATTTAGCTAATCTTTTTTTTTTTTTCCGGAACCAGGGGTTGTACTCAGGACCTTGCACTTGCCAGGCAGGCATCTGTATCCCTGAGTCATCTCCTCAGCCCCAATTTAGCTAATTTTTGAAGTGCGGTCTCTAGTTTTACTTTGAAAATTATTTCAATCTCAACATTCATCAAGTATTTCTATACCAAAGGGAAGATAATCTGCTCTCTTTATTCAAAGACTACATGCTCCATTTTCAATGACAGAAGCACATTTCTGCTTTTATTATGTTTGGGGTTGCTTTTTTCTTGCTGCTGTCTACACAGAGGCAAAATGTACAAAGATCATCATTCAGAAATCAGAAAATGTCAACAAGTGTTGATATTTAAACAGACCAAAGGTGTGCCAACAGAATGTAGGCCTACTCCTTCTTACCAGCTTTTCTCAGGAGCCATCCATTCTCTTTTTCTAGCAGCATTAATTGCCCAGTATTTCTCTCACATTATGCTCCCATTCCAAAATAAATAATATTTATGAAACAGTGAAACAATAAATAAACTGTATGCTTATTATGTTTATTCAACGCAAGCTTCCTTTCCAAATTGCATGGCTCAGCTCTGACTGCTATTCAAGTAGAACCACCATGCTTTCCAAAATGCCCTGCCAACTTGTTTTTCTTAGCATACACAGTTTTTTCTTTGAGACTTGGAGAATAGCAATTAGGCAATTCCAGGTGGTGTGGTTAGCAGAAGATAATCACATCTTGAAGCCATTAGAAGCTTCACATAAACTAAGGCTCTGTAATTCTCAAGGGTATGATTATCTCCTCCCTGTTCCTTTTCATCCATGTCAATATTCCGTTCTGTTTTCACAGTCCTGGTTACAGATTCTTCAATCCCTTCCCCCAATTATGTCCAATCAACCATGTAATCATCCTACCAACAGTGTCAGAAAAGAAGCGCCATGAAAACCAATACCGTGTTATACTGTGACAACATTCTGGGGTATTTTCAACATTTAATTGAAATTTTTCATATATTTTCTGCTAATTCATTGTTCTTGCAAAATCAGCAGGGGCTTTCATAGATGTTTGTAATCTAGAGTTATCAGACTTGGCAGGCAAAGTCCATAGATCATTTTGCTCCATGATATTCCAGATGTACTCTAGTTAAAGCTGTTCCTAAATTTATATTAAGTATGGGATAGAGTAAGTACATAGTAATTGATTCTTTTTGTAATAGTTTTCAGTTCTATTACTAAAGTAATAGAGCAATCCATGCCTAAAGCAGAAATTTTCACCTTAAATGAAAATTCACTTCAGAAAATATTATCAGCTGAATCCTTGTTTTAATGGCCAGATTTCTTAAACTGTATATCATGGTAACATAATGTGACATTGTCTTAGTTACTCTTTACTCATTGCTGGTACAAATAACCAACATTAAAAATGAAGGAAGAAAAGGTTTATTTAGCTCACAGGTTTTGGAGGTTTCAGTACATATACAGCTGGCCCAAGGATGAGAGGAACATAGCAGAGAGCATCCAGTTCATGGCAGCGGAACAGCAACAAAAATGGTGGCAGAGGCAACAGAGCAATCAGGGCAGCAGAGCAACCGCTCAGTCTGCCTCTATCTCTCTCTTTATATTCCTATCAGGCTCTCTGACTTAGGATATCCACCCTAGACCATACCCATAGCCCCAGCCCTACTCAGACCAATAATCCCCTCAGTACTAAAACACATAATCCCAGAGATTCATGAGTCAAGTCTCAATCTATAAAAGTCCCTGCCCAATGGCTACATGAGGCTTTGGGGGGACAACTAGACATAAACCAACATTCTGCCCCTGGACCCCAAAAGTCTCATACATATCCCTTTTTACAAAAGACATTTTAATCCATCTGGAAGAGTAGCCAAAGTCCCAATAGTTTCAGCATTGCTGAAAAGTTCAAATCCCAAGTCGCCTCTAAGATCCAAGGGAAACTCTCACCTGTGAGCTCCTGTACAATAGAAGAGTTAAATATATCTAACATTCCAAGGCATAAGATAAACATTACTATTCCAAAAGTTTCAAACAACAAGGTAATAGAAAACAGTGGGACCAACACATGGCCAAAATCCAGCAGGGTAAAAATTAAATCTCATAGTTCCAACTGGAGAATTCAAAGCAGTTTGCACTGAGTTGTGAGGATCATGCAACTTGACTCCTATGGCACTGTTGGTGGTAATTCCCATAGCTTCTCTCTTAGGCCAGCTTTGCTCCCTCTCAGCACGATCCACATTCCCAGCTTTGCCAAACTTCTGGGGTTTCCACTGAACAGACTTCTCATGCCCAGCTGTGCACACTTCCTGGCCTCCCAGGCTTTTTTTTTTTTTTTTTTGAAATCGAGGTGGAAGCTTTCTTAACCTCAGAATTCCCACATTCTTCTGCATACGCCTATGTGGGTAATGCCAAGGGTTGCTGCCAGCTGGAGCAGTAGCTGGGCTTCCTTCTCTTTTAGCTGAGGGGATCAAGGGCCTAGATCACTGAGTACTCTGACCCTGATTCTGAAAAAGATATTCTCTATGTGGGCGCCATTTTGGAGCCTAGTTTGCCCGTTGCTGCCATTCTGGTACTTGGGTCTCTGCGGTTTTCTTCCCAAGGCAAAGCCTCTCTCACTTGCAATTCTGAGGCTGCTAAGGGTGGAGAGCTGCTACCTCTTGTGATGACCTTGGTCCATCCTTTTCATTTTCTGGTTCTTTTCCAGCTATGTTGATCCTTTTAGCTCCATCTTTGTATTCCCCCAACTTTCCTGGTGCATCCTTTCTGGCCAAACTCACATTTTCAGTTATGCTTCTTGGCTCTTTGCTCTTGATTTTCAACATAAATTTGGCTAAAAGCAACCAATAACAACCACACCACTGACCCCATAGTTTGCTGCTTTGAAATGTCTCTTGAAAGATTAATCAATAGCCGGGTGTGGTGGCGCACACCTGTAATTCCAGCATTCGGGAACCTGAGGCAGGAGGATCGGTGTGAGTTTGAGACCAGCCTGGGCTACAAAAGTGAGCTCAAGACCAGCCTGAACTGCATAGCAAGACCCTGTCTCAAAAAAAAAAAAAAAAAAAAAAAAGAAAGAAAGAAAGAAAGATTAATCAGTCCGCCATGCTTAAACTCAGTCTTAGGCAAAGTCTCTGGGCATGAACAATATTCCAAAAGACTTTCGGCCAATTCATAGCACAAATCATCTGGAGTCCAATGACGAATGCTGTCCTTTTCCCCAGCAGAAACCTCCTCAACATGGTCCTTACAGGCAGGCCTTCTGTCAGTCTTCTTGTCTAAGCTCTGACCAGAATTTCCCAAGCTGAACAGCCGAAGCTGTTCTAGTGCTTTGTTTTTAGCCAACATCTCTGAACCTTTCCTATCTCTTCCTATAAACCATGCCCAAAAGCTTGTAATCCACATTGTAATCCCCACTTTTCTGGTACCAAATTCTGTCTTAGTTACTCTTTGCTTTTTGCTGGGACAAATACCCAACACTCAAAATGAAGGAAGGAAAAGTTTATTTAGCTCACAGTTTGTGGAGGTTTCAGTTCATATTCAGCTGGCCCAAGGCTGAGTGGAACAGAGCAGAGAGCATCCAGTTCATGGCGGCGGAATGGCAACAAAAATATGGTGGCAGAAGCAACCAATCAAGGCAGCAGAGCAACTACTCAGTCTGTCTCTCTGTCTCTCTTTATATTCCTATAGGCTCTGTGAGTTACGATATCCACCCTAGACCACCCAAATATTTCCAGCCCTACTCAGACAGATAATCCCATCAGTACTAAAACACATAATCCCAGGAACTCATGAGTCAAGTCTCAATCTATAGAAGTTCCCACTCAGTGACTACATGAGGATTTGGGGGAACAACTAGACATAAACTAAGAGACATAAGTTAGGAGATACACGGTGTGAGATAAAAGTTCAGGGCAATTTAAATTTAAAATGCCTGAGTACTAAAGTGTCTGAGAAATATTGTAGTGTTCTATGTTGAGACCTCCCATAAACATATTTTTTCATGAAGTTTTCTGAAATTTATTTGTCCAAAGAGCCTTTTTTATTTACATGAGGTAATATAGGAAGAGGAAGAGGCCCCCAAGAAAAGATGCTATAAATCCTAATAAAATTTACTATTTAAAAAAATTGATGTTTACATACTCAGAGTACTCAGGTTGAGGTTCATATATAAGATTCAAGAGATCAATGTTGTTATGTATGTTTTATTAGGCCCAAAGTTAAATTCCCAATGATTTGTGATTGTGTTCTATAGGATTTATCACAAACAGTAATAAGATATTCATTTCAGCCGGGCATGGTGGCGCACGCCTGTAATCCCAGCACTTGGGAGGCTGAGGCAGGAGGATCGATGCGAGTTCGAGACCAGCCTGGGCTACAAAAGTGAGCTCAAGGCCAGCCTGAACTGCATACTGACACCCTGTCTCAAAAAGACAAAAAAAAAAAAAAGAAATATAGGTAAGGATTTAAGAATAGAATGATATGTAATATTTGCATACGTTGGTTGTACTCAGATTGAGAAATTTTTGAGTTCCCTAGTCAGGAGTTTGATAAGACCATTTACTCAGCTACAACTCTTCATTAGATTTTCACTGTCAATGTATTGAGTTCCCATGTTACAAAGTAATTGAAATCTTTTGAAACAAATTGAAGGTTGAAGAAAATGCTGAAAGAATGATCACCTCCATAATCTTTGAAGTCTAGGTAAAATATGGTAGAGTCAGAGTAAAAGTAAAGAAAAATTTGATTTTACTGCTTGGTATGACGATACAGTAACATTGATATTTAAACAATTAAAGATGGCATGGACCCTAGAGATTATAAGTTTATTACTTTTTATTATAGAGAAGGAGATATAAACTCAAGTAGGTGAATCCATAGCATCAAAGGTCTGTTGCATTTTTCTGTTTCCGAAAACTTTATCAGATCACATGGCTTCCCTGAAGTGTAGTCAATGTATGCTGATAATCTGTCTGATTTTTAATATTCATGCCCAGATAAATTAGTGACTTAAGTAAACTTAATCCTTTCCTACAGTGAATGGTAGACATTTATTGAGTAAGATTTACTAAAATTATTGCCTTATGTATTTACTCAACTTGGTGTTTGTTGAGGATCCATTCAGCATTCAACTTCTCATCTTAACACACATACTATTTAGATTTATGCAGTTTCATATGATGATCACTGGCAACAAATGGCTATTTACGTTTAAATTAAGTAAAATACTTATGAGGATCACTTTTACTTTTGAAAATAGTTATGCTAAATTTGTAATCTAAGTGATAATATGCAAGCACAATGTATCAACCCAAGACACGCAGTTATAAACAGTTTGATTTTTGTCATCCAGTACTAGCTTTCTCTGATGTCTCTAACATATACTTTCAGCCAAATCAATGCTTCCTTTTCATTCTGGTTTCTAGAATTCTAGTATTAATATTTTTTTGAACTTTCAGATTGCCATATGACTATCTCTCATCAAGGCACTTATTCAACAAAAGTAACTGACTTACTTGCCTTCTTCTAGTGTATTTTATGCCCAGGACATCTAATGCAGTATATAACACAAAGGACTTGCCAAGAAATTTCCCAATGAATACATATTAATGAATATTCAAATGAGATATCAAAGCAGTATCTTACAGTGGTCATTATCAGAGAATTGGCATGAGATATGCTGGATTTAGGAAGTCGGTAAATTCAATATCTCAATTCATTTGTTCATGAGAAAGTCCTAATGCCTTGGTTATATTTGTTATAATTATTTTCAGAATTGAATTTGAGTTGGGTTAACATATAACAGGTGCAGTATATTTCTTTTTGAAATAAATAATATTCCTCAACAGAATGGAGATGAATTTTCTCTGGAAGTTTGATGTACAAATTTAGAAGTGTAAAAATGCAACTGATTTGGCATCTGGATAGAAAGGCACAGTCCATGCTTTAACTGAATGAAGATGTATGAAGATATATGGGTCAATTTTATAATTGAATCAGAAGCAGTGTTTGAAAGGCAATGAATTGTAGTGAAACATTTACGTTGCTTTGTGTTAATTAATTTCTTAGGATTATTGCATTTTTTTATTTTTCTGATAATGAAATAAATGTACAGAGACAGAGAGGCATAGGAAACAGAAAAGCCATAGGCTGGATCATAGTGAAATCTGTTGCCTCTTCGTAAAGATGAACCTGGCTTACTTATACTAAGGCTCCAACACTTTGAATTGCAGATTAAACAGCACAGCAAGTATACAAAAAAGATAGTTGCTTTTGATAATTAAAACTGGCCTATAAAGTACTGAGAAGTATCAGAGATGGGCTGCTTAGCTCTTTCATATTTGTCTAAAAGATTAAAAGTTCTTACCTCTGTATAATCTCATACACTATCAATACTTTCCTTACTAAACAGGGACATGTCCCTAATGCAAAGCCTGAATGTGGCTTCAAAATCAAAACATTATTCTCTGACAGTCTGTTTCTTGAAACGGTGTATAATTTTAACTCTCCAATACTTGCATTTCTACTCCCCTTGTGAAAGCTCAATTCTCACTGTTTTCAGCAGAAGCAGTTTCTCAGTGTGGTGCAAGAAGCGTGATGGATGGCTTTAATTCACTAATCCCAGTGTGCCCTTACAATTGCTCAGTTCCTGGAGGGAGCTGGCCACCCAAAGCAGAGTCACTGCTTCTCTTTCAACACCTGCCTCAACAGCCTGAAGGCATAGAAATTGGTGTCAGGGAGGAGATGTCAAAACATATTTCTCATGATCTTTTCAATATTGAAGTCTAGGAGGATGTGATACAAGGTTTTATGGCAATAGCATTATACTACAACTGACCACAATCTCCCACTTGCTGCCTTTTGAAATTCATAAAATCGGGACTACTTTCTTGACATGAGAGTGACATTAGAAAGAAAAAAAACAGAATTGCTGGATCACTTTTAAGTATAGAATAAAGTATCATTTAGATCGAGAAGGATGTCTCTTTCAAAGAAGGTTTCTATGATATATATATATATATATATATATATATATATATATATATATATATATCACTTTATCTTATGTAATTTGAATTCTTTTCAGTTCTCCTTTATTAACTGACTTACTTGTATCTTATTATTTATTTCTTATACCCTTGCTGCTACACTTTTGCAGAGGTATAAAGGATTAACTGGATATAGTCAGTTAAATATTGGGCAAGATTGAGCTATCTGCAATGTTCCACTCCATTTGGAGAAGGAAAAAGAAAGTTTAAATTTAGATAAATTTAACTCTTTGCTGTTACGATGGCCTTTCCAATGAGTACATATCACCATTATGAGATGTTCTTGGAATACAAGAAATGGAGAATCAGCAGTATATGAAAATAATTAGTAAAGTTGTTATATAACTACATATATAGGCTTCAACCATCGTTAAACCTCTAACATGGTAATAATTTTTTTCTTTTATCAGCATAACCATGTGTAAAATATGCCCACACTACTTTTTTGTTATATAAACATATATTTTACCATAATGGAATATCAGAATGACACATAGTGGCTGCATCTGAGGAAAATATGAACTCATCTGTGCTTTTGTGCACTTGACAGATGAAATGCAAGGTGGTTACAGTAAGTCCAAAGCAGGAACAGGTGAATTTTACTCATGAAATGTTCAGTGATAAATTTCTGTGTATTTAGGATTTGTTTTAAAAAAAGTTCTTTTTTTATTTTCCTGGTAGAAATAGCTCACTTCAGTTCAGTGCCACATGAAAAACAATATCGGAAACTTTTTAAAATTACTTTTAATAAGTAATATCGATATAATAGTTTCAAAGCACATTAGTAGTACATTCACAATAACTGACACATTGCACATTGTTGTCCTCATAGTAGTTATACAGAACACAGGGTGTAGACATGATAATTTTTCTAACTGATATTAGTAAGGAAAGAAAAAAAATTCTTCTCTTTGAAGTGAGAGGAAGTAGTTGTGTACATAGTCCAATGTTCCATAATTGCAGTGGGTTACCAGTGAAACTGGCATCATTGGAGGCTGTTGATTTAAACCTCTTATAGCTCATGATACTAATGTACCTATGAATTTTATGCCTCGTAATTAAGCTTTTCTGCTGGGTGATCAAGGGCAAATTAAAGCAAGACCTACATAACAAAACATTCATCTTTTGTATCTTCCAAGGTCAAATTCCCTCAGGGTTAACTTTGGAACCATGTACAGTACTTTGTAGAACTGTTGTTCTTGTCAGCCTTCGGGATGAGTCACAGGCATTTCGTGACCAGTTTGCTTTCTGTGAAAACCTGAAAGAATGTTTCTTCTCTAGATGACTCTCCTTAGACACACTATAGTTCATTTATCCCTTTTTTTCTGAGGTTCCATAATCTCTTTGACCAGAAAATTTAGGACACTTCTGAGTTATAGGATATTACAGCATAGGTTCTCTTATGTCCTGAGTCCTTACTGACCTTGAAGAGCTAGGGCCAAAATATTGGTTATCCTAGTAGCTCTTATTTTTCTCCAATTTTTAGTCTGTTAACTTATATTTTCAACCCTCCAGCAGAGAAGCTTCGTGATGCTATTACTCTATAACATAGGTAATTGAGCTTATCATCCATGGCTTTCTGAATATCAAACATCTTTGACTTAGCTTGGAATTGATAATTTCCATCAATGATATTCTAATAACTATAGAAAATGATAAAAGCAGTTACATATTTTTATGCAGACATTTAGTAATCCAAAGATGTACAAAACGGTAGCCTGTCAAGCCTATGGCATTTTGCCCAGTCTCTTACTCTCTATTAATACTTTTTTTTGTTGTTAGCCAACCCTTTACTTGGGAGAGAGTATAACAGTAACTGAGTTTACATTCGAAGCAGTACACATCTAAAAGATGAGAATGACAGGCATTCCAAGCATAGTTTTAGTGTTGCATGTTGCTATGTTCAATGTGATAAACCTTTTGAAGGTTCTTAGGACCATTATCTGATTCATCCTGTGTACAGAAGTGCATGGAAGATTGCAAATTTTGGAAGAGGTCAAAAGTAAATCATCAAATTACTCTTGCACCAATAAAGTAGATGACAGTGACTTTGATGTTGACTGTAGGAGCCAAAGCTCCTGAAACAGTGAAATGGAACAAAAATTAATTAATATACATATATGGAATGTAAACCTCACTGATTGATAGGATCAAGAAAATAGCAATATAAGTATATATTTGACTAATGAAAATGGCACTAAATGGGCATGTGAACAAGTGGAACAGTGAATTGTTTGAAATAGGTGTGAAAATATATTGAGAATCTTGGTATGGTGGGACCTATTAGATGGAATGCCAGCATTGCCACTCAATGTCTGAAATTGTAGCAGAGGAAATACTATAATATGTTGTGAAATGCACAAGTGCTCAAATATAAGTAAAATATTCTGTATGCACCAATAGCTCTACTCAGAAATGTTTGTATTATGAAATGTCACTAGCCTCTGTCATACACAGCAGGTCTTTCTAATGGTAATTTCAGAAAAGTAGAATACTTATGGAAAAGGTATTGTTGTGGATTTGAGGTGTATAGAAGAACCTGAGTTGTAGCATCCTATAACTCAGTGGTTTCCCAATTTTTCTGTTCAAGGAGATTATGGAGCCACAGAGGAAAGGGATGGATGATGTATAGCATGCCAAGAAGAGTCTTCTACAGAGAAAGCATTCTCTCAGGCTGTCACACAGAGCAAACTGGTCAAGCAATAGCTGTGACTCATCCAGACAGCTGACACTGACAATAGTTCTACAAAGCACTGTACATGGTTTCAAGGTAAATCCTGAGGGGATCTGATTGATCTTGGAAAATACAAAAGTTACATGTTTTATGCAGGTTTTGCTGTAACTAACCCTTAACCACACAGCAGAAAAGTTAAAGACAACGCATAAAAAGTAAAGCTAGATTAGTATGCTGAACTCTAAAAGGCTTAAATCAACAGCTTCTGACATTGCCCATCTGTCAAAAACCCACTACTCTTATGGAATATTGGACTATGTATACAACTACTTTGTTTTATTTCAAAGAGAAGACATTTTTGTACCAATAATGATTAGAAAAAATATCACATCTGTGTCCTGTACTGTGAATAACTACCACAATATAACAATATCTATTGTATTAATTATTGGGGATATACTACTAATGTGTTTTGAAAAAAATAAATTATGTACTGAAAAATGAAACATAGATATTGAGAAGGCTTGGTTTCTATCAAAACTACTTGAGATTTCATGACAATATCACATATGAATAAGGAAAAGCACTGAAAATCTGACTGCTATCTATTTCTTGTTTGAGTGATTTCTGAGGAAATGACCAACAAATTGCAAACCATATGACTACATGACTATTGTGAACATTTTGCAGTATTTCATGGTTGCTGTAACTTCAGTCAAACAGAAAAACGCTTTAAAGTAACACATAAAACTTTATACCTTTTTAAATTGAAACATTTATGCTTTTACTTTAGAAATTTACCCTATGACTCAGCGACCAGTTTTTATTCATATAATAATAATTGTCACATTGTGAATAGATGTGTTGCTTCCATCTCCAGAACTAAATGGAGTATGACACTCAATGATTGATTTACCAGTTCAAAACTCGTGTTGTATTTGCTAAGAGAGCATGAGTTGACCAGGATAGGAACTATACACAAGGATAAAGCAACAATTCTAAATGAATTACATCAATTACAAAACAGAGAATTGTTTAGCACAATCTTTGCATTTCAGAATGATGCAACATTGACCTCGCATATCACAAAGAAAAATTAATTAGTACTTCTGATGTTAAAATTGCACCATGATGTAAATATTGATATGGAAAACTCTACGAAATAGAAATCTCAGATGGTAGCATTCTACCCCAAAAGCACAGACAGAGTAAATGCTAATGATGAGTAATGCACGAAATATAATGTCCCTGGGAACACAAATCATCATCGTATAGTTGTATTTTACTTAATCCTAAACGTGTATGATTTAAATAGTTAATACTTTACAAAGAAAATAACAAGTACGAAATTACCACAGATAAATTTTGCTAGCAAGTTGAGACTAGAGGGATGGCAAGACGGTTTAATGGACTAAAGAGCCTGCTTAGGAAAGCTTAAGCAACCACAAGTACCACGGTTCGATCCCCGGCACCACATGCTGCACCAGCTCCACCCCTAGGGCAGGCTGAGCCGGCCATAATGAAAAAAAAGAAAGAAAGAAAATTGAGACTAGAAATCATGTGCAATCATTTATAACAAGAAATAGACAATGTTTCTAAGCAGGGAAAGGTGCAAAAATATTGTGAACCACAATGGTGAGTTGGCCGGTGAACAGACAGATGTGAGACCATGAAGATCTATTATCGCAGTAGGAAAATTAAATGATGTCAACAGTGCCCTACAAAAAAATGCACAAGCAAACAAAATATACATTATAATAGCATATGTAATATTTGTGTACAAAGCATGTAGTTTTCATGTGTTAAGACTGCCTTATCAGTGATAGTTGAAGCAAAGTTTATTTCTGTGATACTTTGTTCATATTTATGTTGTGGTTCACATAGGTTTTGATTTCTGATTTCTTTTATGTTTTTAAGCAAGTAAACTGCTAACGTGAAAATGTTGATATCTATTCTAAAACTCCTTATATACTTGATATTTTGTTAACAGCTTCTTTCCTGCTAATTATGTACTGGACAACTTAGTAGAAAGCTCCTGAAAAAAACAGGAAAACAAGAAACGTAACAAAATTGGCCAGACAGAGAAGAAACAACAGTAAGCACATGTATTGTCATCATAAGTGAGATGTGTACATGCATGCACAGTTGTCGTGTTTGAAAACTGCTTTGGATGTGACAACTGAAGCAAATACTTTTTTCCTTGTAGAGTTTATTGGTTTTTTCATTGTTGTTCATATAGGAATTTACTTCTGACGTTATCTTTAAAGTATCATAAACAAGTGCACAACTGATGTGAAAGTATATTTATTTTAATGTGCAATAGATGTAAAAAATTTAGTATTTTATTGTATTGTTATTCCATATTTCTACTAATTATATATTGTATAATATACTATCATATCTAAGTGTATGAAATGCATATTGAACATATTGCATTCTGACAAAACAGAAAGGCCAGCAAGATGTCAACTTATCCTGTAAAATTCCAGCAGAGCAAAGTACATGTGCTATCAGGGTGTCACATGCATGTATGAAATGTTCTTTCTTTATTCATCAAGACTGCTTTAGTTAGCTGGGAGTGGTGGCACATGTCGGTAATCCCAAATTCAAGCCTGAAAAGCATATCAAGACCCTGTCTCAAAAGAAAAGAAAAGCAAAGAAAAAAAAGAAAAGAAAAGAAAAAGAACACTGAGTTGTGATAACTGAAGATTTTTTTTGTAGAGTTCTATTGCTATTTTCATTGTAGTTCATAAAAAATTTATTTGTTGTTATTTCTTAGACTTCATATACCAAAATACATTCATTAACAATTTTGGTACATTTTTATAAACAACAAAATACTTTTAAAATATTTTTCCTATTAAATACTCATTGTTTAGTATAATAATACTCATAAAACTAAAATTAATAGTTTATCAACATAAATATTCTGAAGAATAAACATGGGCGCTCTACACACACAATAAGGTACCTTTATGACAAAAGTGATCCAAGAAAAATTCCTTGCCACATAAAGCAAAATATATGGTATCTATTTAAGAGTGATGGATCTATTTCATTTTTGAATTTCATGGAACCATTAGGCAAATTGTATGCAGGTTAAAATATTACCTATGAAGAAGTAATGATGGTAATTGGTACTTTTGAATATTGATGATTTTACTCAACCTTAAAAAACTGTGGTAGCTCTGTGCTTAGTGAAAACTTAGAAGTCCAAAAGATTTGTACTACATGCGCACATTTTGGAGCTATTTAACATGTATTCCTTTTTTTCTTTTAGAATTTTTTATTTTATTTTTTTCTTGTTTCAGAAATTTTTTTTTTTTTTTTTTGGATTTTTATGGCCGGCTCAGCCTGCCATCAGGGCAGGGCTGGTGCAGCATGTGGTGCCAGCGATCAAACCGCGGTCCCTGCAGCCGCCCAAGTTTTCCTAAGCAGGCGCTTTAGACCACTGAGCCATCCTGCCAGGCCTCTTCATTATGTAGAAGACGTTGATCCTTTTCAGCAAATATAAAGAATGAAATGGCAGGCCTTGGAATTGGCTACTCTCTAAATCCTCTGTATAATTGATTCTGAGTTGTAATGAGGACAGAGAATATGATTTATGTTTGTTCTCACAGAAAGGTCCTCTTCTTCAGGCAGCAGATGGAAGCAACTGGTCATTTAACATAAGAAAGACATTAGTTTACTATTAACCTTGATTCTTGGCAAATATTTTATTTGGAGATAGTTGGATGGAAAATATTATGTACACACATAATCTTCCTTTCTCAGATTGTAAAGTTATTCAGTGTAGGAAGAAGTTAGGAAATATATTATTTATATCACTTTATTTTGCAAATGACAGAACAGAGATCCAGAGACAGAGACAATTTTTTTTTTTTTTACCTAAGACACATTGTTATTCAAAAGTATTACCAAGGGCTGTGGAGACAGCTCAGGGGAACAAGTACCTGCCTGGGAACTGCAAGTTTCTGAGTTCAATCCCTGGTTCCAAAAAAAAAGAAAGAAAGAAAGAAAGAAAGAAAGAAAGAAAGAAAGAAAGAAAGAAAGAAAGGAGAAAGAAGGAAGGAAGGAAGGAAGGAAGGAAGGAAGAAAGAAAGAAAGAAAGAAAGAAAGAAAGAAAGAAAGAAAGAAAGAAAGAAAGAAAGAAAGAAAGAAAGAAAGAAAAGAAAAAAAGTACGGAGAGTATAGACAAGGTTCTGGCCCAGCGTGGTGGCACATGCCTGTAATACCAGCAATTGGTAGGCTGAAGCAAGAGGATTAGTGTGAGTTTGAGACCAGCCTGGGCTACAAAAATGAGCTCAAGGCCAGCCTGAACTGCATAGAGAGACCCTGTCTCAAAAAGACAAAAACAAACAAACAAAAAAAAGTATTCCCAATAATTCAATCCAATTTCCTAGATTTTCTTGTTGTTAATTATGTTTATTTGTACATTTTAGATGAACATAATGATCACAACAATTATAGGGGGTTTATGCTTATTCAGTTCCTTTGTTTGCTTGTTTGGTTTTTTTTTTCCAGTAGGTTCTATTTTGAGAAAGTCACATATCAACTTAAGAAATGCTACAGACCATGTACCCTATTGGATATTTATTAACCTTAGAACATGTGAAAAATTATCCTCTTTCTGAGACAGATTTGCAGTACCTCATTCTCTATAGTGGGCATTTCAAGAATTTCTTGTTTCTAATCTAGAAAACACTACACACCACCATTTTATAAGTATTAAATGCATACATTCTTTGCAAATGGTCCTTTGCTGGATTGAAAATTGATATGAAATGTCTCTTCTAGTCTACATTTCTCACAGCAGTAAATTTCTCTTAAATGCCAGTCAAAGCAATACAATGAGACTACTGAGATACTGAGTAATCATTATCTTGCTGAGAAGGTCATTAGAATTTGAGTCATGCCTTCTTGTACAAATAATCTAGCACATCAAGTGAGAAAAGTCCAGCTCACCTTAAAGATTGTGTGTTGCCACAATATTCATCTCTTATTTTTTTTGAAAGGGGAACTCTAGGAACATTGTATTTTGTTTTTGCTTTTTCACTCTAAAATATGTATTTGGGTAGATAAACAATTAACCTGTAAATATTTGCATTAGTAACTACACAATTGTAAGGAACATTTAGACTGCTGTTTCTTTTAAAGTAAGGCTAAGTTCAGCTTGATCATGGTGAATCTTAAAATGTTAGATTTGAACTGATAACATTTTGCTAAAATTTTTGCATTTGTATTCATGTAGGATATTTGTCGCATTTTGTTGAGTCATTACCTGGTTTAGTATCAGTATAATGCTGGACTCATCAAATGTGGTCGGAAGAACTTCCTCTTCCAGCTTTCATAATTAATTAGGGAAAATTGGCAGTAGTTCTTTGAATGTTTGTAGATTTGAGCATGGAAGATTTTTACTCTTGGTTGATTTTTGCAAGAATGTTGCTACAAATTCATGTTTTTGAATAGTGATGGGACTGCTAAAATGTTATATTTTCTCATGTCTCAGTGTTTATATAGCATAAATGTCTTAAAATTTGTCTATGTCTGAGCTATCAAATTTTTGAATATATTCTTGTTCATAATATTTCATGGACTTTTATTTTACTTAATTATCAGATGTATTATTTTACCTTTTATCTCATATTTTACTTTTATAAGAGTCTGTTCTCTCTCCTTTTCTCAGTTTATATAAAGGTTTGTTGAATTTGTTTATCCTTAAAGTGCCTCTATCCTCAATGATCTTTTGTATTGATTTTCTTGTTTCCATTTCATTTATTTTCATCTTTATTTATTTATTACTAATTTTGGATTTAGCCTGTTCTTGCTTTTGTAGTTCTTTCAGGTGCAGAGGTCGGTTGTTTCTGTTTCAGCACTGCATTTGTTGCATATCACAGGTTGTGTTACATTGTGTCCCTATTTTATTTTTATAGAAATATTTTCATTGGCTTCTTAATTTCCTGCTTATATCATTGCTTACTCAAGAGAAAGTTGTTTAGTTTCTGCTATATGTTATAGTTTTCATAGTTATTAAGTATAACTATATCAACTTGATTGTCTTGAGAGCAGACTAATGGATTAGTAAAATCTCACTTCTGGGTGTATTAGGATGGGTAATAGAAACATGATGTTGAATACTATATATAGTTCCTTACCACTTCTTCGTTTCCCTGTTCTTCTTGGCACCAATGAATGAACTTTACATAATTCCTTCACCAAGCCCTTCTGCCTTGTTTTTGTTTTGGATACAACCTATCATTAATCATATTTCTAGAAACTGTGAAGCAAATTAAACCCTACCTACTTTAAAATATGTGTTGGTTATTGTGTCCTTATAATGATAAAGCTGACTAATACAGTTTCCAAAGTTCTTGTTCTTATTGAGCTCTAGTTTCAATACTCATGGTGAGTTATTTAATTAAAATTTGTACAGAATTGTTTGGTCACATATTATGTCATCTATACTGATGAATATTCCATGTCCTGAAGGAGAAAAATATGTATTTTATAGCTCTTAGATGATATATTCTGTAGATGCCTGTAGGGGCCAGGGGTCTATCTGGCCTAGTGTGCAATTTAACTCTGCTTTTGGCTTGTATGCTCTGTTACTGAAAGTGATGTGCTAAATCCTCTGACTGTTGTTGCAATAGAGTTTAGATGTAGCAAAATGCTTTATATGATTAGTACTCTAAAATGAGGTGCACATATGGTTTTACTTAATTATTTCCTTTCATAGAATTGATTCATTTAATATTATTGAATTGCCTTCCTTAAATCTTTTAAAATTTTTCATTTAAATATCATTTTTCCGATATGAGTATGTCTACTGTGCATTCTCTTTTATTCTGTTTATACTTGATCTCAGACAAAAGACCAAAAAGGGATATTTTAATTCAATTTGTATGGAATATCCTTTTTTAAGTTATTTAGTGTGTGTGTGTGTGTGTGTGTGTGTGTGTGTGTGTGTGTGTGTGTGTGTGTATTTGTTTGCAATTTCTCATTACACAGATTGTCCTCAGGGATGTGCGACTATGCGCAGACACGATTGCAGGCTCAGCACTCCCGGGGGCAGAGCTGGAGTAGCCTAAGGTACCTGGGATAGATCCCTGGCTCCTGTGCCTAACTAAGCAAGCACTTAATCTGCTGAGCTGTGAATGAAGTATCTTAAAGTATATTTTTCAATTTCAGTCTATGTATGTCCTTAGATATGAGTTGACTTTCTTCTCTTCGAAGTATATTCAAGACCTTTTAATAATCAACTATTAAACTACTCTGTGGCTTTTAATTATAGAATTAACTCAATTTACATGTGAGGTAATGATAATACCCCTATATTATTTTCATTTTATTTTTTATTTTTTATTATTACATTTAATAAGAAATCAAAATGTGACAGTTTCAAAACATGTTAGTAGAACATTCACAATCATTGATACAATGTATACTATTGTCCTCATTATGGTTATACAGGGCACACAGTGCAGACATGATAAATTTTCTAATGGTTATTGGTACGATAGATTTCTTCTCTTTGATTGAAGAGAAGCTAGTCATATACATAGTGAAATATTCCATACTTACAGTGGGTTACTGGTGAAACCACCAATGTTGGAAGCTTTTGATTTGAGTCTTTCACAGCTCAGCATAGTAAAATACCTTTATGTTTTATGCATCATGATTAAACGTTTCTGCTGGCTGGTTAAGGGCAAGTTTAAGAAAGATCTATATAGCAAAACATGTAACTTTTATATCTCTCAAGGTCAGTCAAATCCCCTCAGGATTTACTTTGGAACCATGCACAGTGCTTTGTAGAACTGTTGTCAGTGTCAGCCATCTGGATGAGTCACGGCCATTGCTTGCCCAGTTTGCTTTCTGTGAAAGCCTGAGAGAATGTTTTCTGTCCAGGTAACTCTCCTTATTTCCATTTCCGCTGTAGTCCCTATTTCTCCTTGAATAGAAAACTTGGGATACCACTGAGTTATAGGATATTACAGCACAGGTTCTCTTATGTCCTGCGTCCTCACTGACCTTGAAGGGCTAGGGCCAAAATATTGGCTATCCTTATAGCCCTTTTCTTGTTTCTCTAACTTTTGGTCTGTAAAGCTATATACTTAACCCTCCACAAGAAAAGCATAGTTATACTATAACTCTAAAACATGGGTTCTTGAACTTATATCACTGTCTTTTTGAATATCTAATATCTTAGACTTAACTTGGGATTGGTATTTTCTACAAATACCTGATATTCTAATAAATCTCTATGGAATGTGATAAAGGCAGTTACACATTTTTACACAGATATTTAGAAATATAAGCATGTACAAAATTTTAGCCTGTCCACCCTTTGGCGTTTTTTCTAGTCTCTTACTCTCATTTAATACCCTTTTTTGTTTCCTTGTAAACCAACCATTTACCTGAGAGAGAGTATAACAGTAAATGAAATTACATTAGAAGCAGCACACATCTTAAAGACCAGAATGACAGGCATTCCAAACACATTTTTATTGTTACATATTGCTATCATCAGAATCAAAAACCTTTTGAGGTTTCTTAGGACCCTTGTCTAATTCATCTTGTGAATATAATTGTATAGTTTTGCTCCTGCTATGGTTCCTCTCTTTTCTGTTTCCAATCACATTACTATTTAACCTTCAAGTCTTTCATTTCCATTCATCTGTATTATGCCTCTTTATTTTATTTCTTCTTTTCAGTTCTTACACTAGGGAGATTATATGATATTTACACATGTGGATCTGATTTATTTCACTTATGAGTATATGTTCAAGATACATCCATTTATATATGAAGTCTACTTTATCATTCTTTATAGTTGAGTAACAAGCTATTATTGTCACTTAATAATTCCTGTCAATTTGTTTTACTTCCTTTATTTTTCTTCTGCAGTCTTTCTCTTTGGTTAACTGAATAACTCAACACATGTATTTGATTTCTTGATTATTATTATCTATTTGTCTATTATACATTCTTGATTTTTTGGTTATCATATGACTTACAAAATATCTTTTGGTTATATATTTAAACCTATATCTATCTATCTACCTATCCATCTATCTATCTATCTATCTATCTAAATGAAAGAAATTTAAAATGATCATAATGATAAGAATAGAAATTTAAAAATGGAAAAGAAAATGTGCTAAGAAAGCTCTATGTGTCCACTTCATTCCTCCTCAATATTTTGAATTTTCATGTCTTATTTTACATTTTTATGTTGTTGTCAATATAAATATTATGAGTTTTCATGAACACAGCACTTTATTTATATAACCGTGGTCTTGCCTAAAAGATGTATTGTCATAATTTTTCAATTTTGTTGCTTTTGTGGGAAGAAATTATATGCTGATCTTTTAATTTGCATTCCTTCAGTTAAACATGGGGTTAGAATGTTAAGAGGTCACTTGATACATTAATATTTATGTATCTCTCTGTCTTTATATTGAGTTTTGGAAATTTCATCCATCATTTTTTTAATTTTTTAAGGAGAATGCAAATTAAAATTAAAACAGCAAAAAAATACAAGTGATACAGAATCATCTAAGATGGAGATCACATTCAATCCAGGTATTCCCTTCCTTAGTATTTTTTGAAAAGAACTGAAAACCTCATACCACCGTGATATATGTGTGCCCATGTTTAAAGCAGCACAATTTGTCATAGCTAAGTCCTGGAAATCATCCAGCTGCCCATGACTGAAGATTGGATAAAGGAGATGTTGTATTTTTTATTGTTTATTTTTTCATTTTAAATATTTGGTACAGGGTCTCACTAAGAAGCTTGTATTGATCCTCCTGTTTTCAGCCTTACCAACGATGGCATTATGAGTATGACACACAACTCGAATTCCAGCCTCTGTTCAGTGCACCCTGAGTTTGGGGCCAACCTGGAATGTGGCCCAGGGAATTGAAACTTGGTCCCAGTGCTTGACAAAGAAAGTGTTTAGTCAGCTGAGCTATCTCGCCGGACCAAGATGATGTAATATTTTTACACAATGGAATATTATTCAGTTATAAAACAAAATAAACCTGCGTCTTTTGTCAGTAAATGGATGCAAGTAGAGAACATTTTCTTAAGCAAAATAAATCAGACATTCATGTACAAACACCATATTGTCTCCTTGGTGTGATAACCTGACAGAAAATTGAAATTTGAAGGGTACAGTAGATATTGGCAAAAGAGAATGAACTTTTTTAAAAGAAAGTGTCACTGAACTGAAGAGAAGGACAGAAGAGGAATTGCGGGAAAGAGACTTATCTGTGTAGGTAAGCAGTATGGCTTGCATAACTGTACTGTACATTTGTGCTGGTCTATGGAAAGAAGTTACTGCTTTAGTTTCTTTCATCTCCTTTTTCAACTGTTTCTCCTTTTTGTCTTCTCAGTTTCTTATACATTTCTTTCTTTTTTTTCAATTTTACGTGTATATACCTGGGAATATGAATATCTGGTTGGAAAACAATGTAGTTACAACTTTTAATTCTTTTGGTTTTGAGTTTTATAATAAACATATAAATGTCTCATAGCTGATACTTACGATATTAAAGCCTGGCAAATTTGTTCGTATAACTTCTCAGCCCATCCTGTTCCTTCTCATGTTTATGTCTTTCATATTTTTTTATTTTCAGTACATAACTACTACACAAAATTTACATTCCTCATGGGAAGTTGGTACATGTATATATTATGGCTGTTTCTTTTTAATCCTTTGCCTGACTCCCTCTCTCCCTCCCTCAGCATATTCACATCAATACTTATAGCAGCACAGTTCATACATAGCTAAATTTTGGAAGTAGGCTATACCCCCTTTTAAAAGACAATTAGATATGAAATGTGATATCTATGTATTATATTTTAGTTGCTATAAATATGGCAAATTTGAGGAATATGTAGCAAAATGGATAGTGAAAAATATCTTTAGTGAAATAGACACGAAATCTAGAATACCATATGATATCTCATTTGAGTAACGAAAAGTAAAATCTGAGAGAAGAATGAAGGATGAATAGGAGACAAGCACATGAGCCTCTTGCAGATAGGCAGATACATAGGGAACCATGGTAATTTCTTATACATTTTTATTTCTTCCTTTGAATTTGAAAAACTTCTTATTACATCCCTTTGAAGACAGATCTGGTAGAGATATGTTATCTCATTTCTTCTCCAGGAATCTTTTTTAAAGTACAACATTTTGGGGGTATGATCTTCATAGACAAGAGAAAAATTTTCCTTCAATAAAATGAAAATCTTACATCAATCTCTCCTAAGCCCTAAAGGTTTTTCTGAGAAGTCTGATGAGTGAATTGAAACACCCATATGTATTATATATATTATTTTTTGTAAAGAAGTACTGAAAATCTTGTTTTTATCCTTTAGTTATTGACAATAAGTTGTTTACTGGGCAGACTAGTCAACTGCACCGTTGGATATTGTACCTGGGTACTGTATCCTTCTATAAGTTTCTGCACCTTTATGTTATTATTTAGTTGAATGATCTGCTTACTCTTTTAGTATTTTCATGTATTTCTTGAGTCATCGCAAAGTTGTCATAACCTTTCTTTTTTGCACTCATTTTTGTCTTATTCTCTAAATTTGTAATTTTAAGTAGCCTATCTTCCAATTCACTAATTCTGTCTTCTGTTTCATACTTTCTACTATTTGATGACTTTATTCATATTTTAGATTTGCTTTGTATATTTTTCGCCTAAATGATTTCTTGCCCATTTTAGAAAAATTCCATCTCTGTTAAGTCTGTTTATTCTATTAGAGAAGTAAATTACTTTTCCAAAGCTTTCAAAGTCATTGAGTTTTAGTCAGTTGTTTCAAATAATTTAATTAAGAGTTCTCCAGGACTGGTTATTGTCCCATCAGGTTTTATCATCTGATTTAATTAATTAATTAATTAACTTATTTATTTACATTGAAGATCATTTTTGAAAACTTTATTATTTATTTCTCTATTTCACTCATGTTCTCGCTGTGCAGCTCAGACTCATAGTGATCCTCCTGTCTCAGTACTGGAATTGCATAAATGTACCAGCACACCCAATTTCAGTGGCCTGCTTGGCATGAAGCCAGCACAGCATGTGGCACCCAGGATTGAACGTTGGTCCTTGAGCTTGTCAGGCAGGCATTTATACAATAGAGCTATCTTCCTAGCCCTATCATTTCATTTTAAATATTAGAAAAAGTCATAGTTTTGTAAAAAATTTCGAGGCTTGATATCATGCTATGTATTAATTCTATTCTTTCTAATCAAGCTTTGTTCAGTACATGTCTTCATAGTAATTTTAAGCAAGCTAATTATTTTTTTCTGAGACTGCAGTTATTTTCGGCACTAGATTGTGCTCCTCTATGATAATGGGCAGGGTGCAGGATTCTGCTGGTGATGTGTTGTCACTCTTAAAATACTACATGATAACCAAAGCCCAGCTTTGTCCTTAATGTACTTGGTGTTTTGATCAGAATAAACCAGAAGAGTAGGTGGAATACCTCTTTTTAGTTTACGTCAAGGTCCAGACAACATATACTTATTTACTATATTATGGTTAGGCCCTGTGGTATTCTGCGTAGATCTGGTTGTATCACTTTGGTTGTTCCAGCTCTTGGCTTCTGTGTTATACCCATGTTTACAAATACCATTAAATCTTGTACATTCTAAGCTCACTTTGTGTCATACTAGAATAGCCCTAGAATAAGAAAAGAGACCATACTGCTTTTAGATGCTTACTGGTAAAACAAAGGTATGGTCCAAAACTGCTGCAATCAGGCTCAAGTGACGGTAGTTGGAATGGAAATCTATTAGAGTGGGGCAGTGTGTTTTCCTGTGGCTCTATGCTCATTCAACAAGCTCTATCTGTAACATGATTGGGAATGATGACCACTGTGAGCTGCACAAGACAGGGTTTTACTGCCTCTGTCTTATATTATAGGGTAGTCTTTTGCTTACTGAATCATCCTTATCTCAGTGAGTGAGTCCTTGAAACATGCCCTGGTACCTAATATTAAAGTAGTATTAATGAGAATAGACACTTCCCTACTCAGATTGGTGCTAAACTGGGATATATATGATTCTCACACCTTCAAAGAACTGCACAACCTCAGAGGTTCACCAATGTTTGCTGTGCAGTTAGAGATTAAATAGGTTGTAATACATGTCCATCCCCACAGGGCACAGGCTTCCATTAGCCTTAGGGCTGTTATACAGTCCTATTTGTGATCATTAACTTGGCAACAGCTGTGCCTCCCAAAATTGTAGACGAGCTAGTGTACACAGTCCTTTGGCCAATAAAGCTTACACTAAGATTCCTTGTGCCTGAGGCTTACATTTAGTCTTGAAAGATAATTACCTGTGCCCCATACCCACTTCAAGTCTGGAAATTATGCCTATCAAAATTTAGAACTGCCCCACCAGTGGACAGCTTTCCACCTGTTCCAGTCCTGACTTGAAGCTTCCATATGTGAGTACTGGCCTCTCTGAATGTATGGTGTGTGTGTGTGTGTGTGTGTGTGTGTGTGTGTGTGTGTGCGTGCGCGCGCGTGCGTGCATGTGTGTGTGTGTGTGAGTGTGTGTATTGGAGGTACTTTGACCTTTCTGCCAGCACTGAGATAGGCTGGAGGCTGAGCTCCAGTAGAAAGCCCTGTGTATCTTTAATATCTTGCTCCTAAGCAGGTAGAGTCTTGCTCCCTACCCTTCTACCTAAGTTTACGTAGGTGTCATAGAAGTTGTTAGTTCCCTAGCCCAACATAGTTTAGAGGCTCAGTCCTTGTGTTTCTGTCTGATGGTGCAGTAGTAAGTATAGTTTTATCCAGGATGGAATTTCACTGTAGGACTGGTGTTTTGATTGAAGCCTAAAGTCTGACTTAAATTTTGTTTCCTTCTTCAAAGCAGGAATTCTCCCTCTCTATTGAGGGAAACCTTTCTATTCCTGTCTTCCTCAGTGTGTTTATCTTATATTATAATTAAAGTAGATAAGATGGTTTTTCAATTTATATTCCTAATTCCTTGGAATGTAGTTTGATGTATAAAAGTTTTTTTTTTCAATTTGATATAACTATAGAATTGATGATCACTGGAAGATTTGAGAAGCTTGTTTCATCCACCTAACATTTTTTAGCCACTCATCTGTCAATTCATATTTAGTTTGTTTTTCTAATTTAGATATCATGATTAATACCATAAGAAATATGAGTATGAATATTTATACAATGTACTTCTTTATTCTTTAGACTACATGCCCAGAAACAGAATTGCTAGATTGTATAGTAGTTTTATTTTAAAAGTTCATTAAATGTGCAAATTGTTTTCCACAATGAGTGTACAAATTTATATTCTCTCCAACAGAATCCAAGTGTTCCCTTTCCTTTTTATCCTCACCACCTCTTCGTATGAACTGTAGTTTTGAAAGTCAACCTGAGAAATGTGATGTGAAATTTCATTGTGGGTGTGATTTATGCTTTCATGATTATTAGTGATTTAGAGCACATTTTAGTAAACCTTTTTGACTTCTATTCTTTTAGAGAAAAGGTAGCATTTCAAGATATTTGTCCATTATTCAATTGGGTTATTTTTATTTTTCAATTTATGCTGGGTGAGATCCTTAAATAGCTAAGGTGTGAGACTTAGTTCTGAAGTAAATTATGTTACATTTATTTATTTATTTATTTATTTATTTATTTTCTTGTTTCAGAACCTTTATTTGTTTATTCACTCATTTTTATGGCCGGCTCAACCTGCCCCGAGGGCAGGACTGGCGCAGCACGTGGTGCCAGGGATCGAACCGCAGTGCCTGAAGCCGCCCAAGCTTTCCCAAGCAGGCGCTTTAGACCACTGAGCCATCCCGCCGGGCCCCTATGTTACCTATTTTTAGTCAAGAATTATTTCTCTCCTTAATTTTTTGTAGAACTAATGTGGACAAACTTTCCTCCTTGACTTCTACAAGTCTTAGTAATATAAATTGCTATAATAGATGTAGAAATAGATGTAAATATAGACTATATGGATACAGATGATATACACTTATATATTCATTGCAGAGACATCTGTTCTATGTGACTTTTGTAATATTATCATACTGTTTTACTGTGATAGGTTTATCACATCATTTGAAATTAGTAATTGTGATACCTCCAGGTTTCTTATTCCCATGCAAGAAGGTTTAGCTATTTGAATTTTTTGTTTGTTTATTTATTTACATTTTATTTATTTATTTTTTTGTCTGTTTGAGACAGGGTCTCGCTATGCAGTTGAGGCTGGTCTTGAGCTCACTTTTGCAGCCCAGGCTGGTCTCGAACTCACATCGATCCTCCTGCCTCAGCCTCCCAAGTGCTGGGATTACAGGCGAGTGCCACCATGCCCAGCTTGATTATTTACATTTTAAATAGAATAAAAATAGTAAAATAAAAAGGCATTAGAAACAATACAGAAATTTGCTTAACAAAATGAAAGGAATTCATCAATTGCTGTTCTATTATATATTGTTGTCTTCAAATTAGTCATTTTGATTAACAGATATAAACATACAATATTGGTCATAACTTGAAAAATTATAAAGAAAAAATTAAACACTAATCATTCCTTTTAGTAGACCAGTAGAAGGCAGCAATACAATTATTCAATCTTGGAGCTGGGGAGATGGCTCCGAGGCACAAGTGCCTGCTGGGCAAGTGCAAGGTCGTGAGTTTGAACCCCAGTCCCACCAAAAAAAAAACAAAAAACAAAAAAAAACAATCTACCCTGTGTATTTACATACATATTTTCTCTTCTTTTTTTTCTCCTTTCCTTCATCCCAATTTCTCTTTCCCTTTCAATAGTTTTTTTTTTTTTTCATAGTATCTATTATACTGTGAAAGGGTCCTTTGTAATTCCATATGAATTTTGATTTTGGGGGAGAATCCATTGAAATTTGTTAGAGCATGAAACTCTAGATTATGTAAGCAATATGAACGGTCTTACATAGCTGTTTTTTCTAATCCATGGACATATGATACATAGTTAATTATTTTGATCTTCTCTAACTTGTAAGCCATCTTTAAGTTCTTAGGAAAAATTACTTGACATGTACAATCTGAAGTAAAAGAAGTTCATTTTCTCTCATATTTTCAGAAATCTCCATCCATGATCTGATGACTTGAAAGCAGAAACCTGATGAAAAGGCAGGGTAGAGGAGAGCTGCTCATCTAACTGCACCCATGAAGGAACAGGGAAGGTTCATAGATACGAATGTACCATTCTAGCTTATATGTTTAGTCACCTATGTTTTCCAAATACACCTCATCTCCTAAGTACAGTCACCTGTCTCAGGCCCTACTTCTAAACATTGTTGCACTAAAGGATCAATCCTCCAATATGAGTATTTTTGAGAGGTTCATTTCATATGTGAAAAATATCACTTACCTTCTTTCATCGGTATTTTATACTTATTAATGTGCAGAATTTATTTTTTACTTTATTTTATTTTTTGTGTTTTTTCTTTTTTGAGAAAGGGTCTCACTATGCAGCTCAAGCCAGCTTCGAGCTCAGTTTGTAACCTTGGCTGCTGTCAAACACGCAATTATCCTTCTACCTCAGCTTCCCAAGTGCTGATATTACAAAGTGCACCAATACCCCGGGATTTTTTCTTTTTTATGAGCAGAACATATTTATTGAGAGAAAGAAAGCTCCTGTCCGAGAGAGGGACAGGAGGGGGGTCCCCGAGTGGGTGTCCCCTGCACACCGCGATTTTGCAGAATTTTTAACCTCCTTATTTAAATTTATTCCTAATAATTTCATTTATCTTTTGATACTTTCATGCATGTGATACTATTTAAAATTTAATTTTTGATATTTTACTTTTACTCAATAGAAACATGAATATTAAATACATATTGGTCATTAAAGTGGAAAAACCAAGGTTAAGCAGTGTTATAGCCAAGCCCACAGAGGGTAACCTATTTTGACATCATTAAATAGGACCATAATCGATGAACCTGCTACCTGGTTTATGCTTTCCATTTCAAAGCAATTTTCTTTAAGTATATTCTCTAGTAGTGTTTCACAAGCTACTATTGTGCTAAAAAATCACCTATACAGGTATATTTATCCATAGATGGTTGATAGATTGTAATTTCTTTGCATGTGGACAAGTCTGAGCAGGGATCATTCTACCATCTTGCTGATGTCATATTCTCCACAACATTTTATTTATAGGTGTTACAAGAATTTTTGTGCAAGAATGTGTTTATTTCTTAAAATAAGTTTAATTACTGTATTATTGAAATTAGGAAAATAATATAAAGTGAGCCCTATATGTTCTTCAGCTATGTCAAGTATAGTCTGTGTTATCTACTGACATACACTTCAACCTATTACCAACGCGATATTGTGTGAAATACAGTTTTACAGTGATTAAGTTTATTTCATTCATATAATTACAACCCTGTTCATACTTCTCTTTGGAAATATTGCCTCCTTTATATTTCTACATAAATTATAGAATTAACTTGAGGATTTCTCAAAAATCTATTTTTAATTTTCTCTAAATTATATGAATATTGTAGCGGTTGATACATTCTGTTGACTTGGCTAAATGACTCAGCATCCTGGTTCCCTGTTGGTGGGAGCTCCATTCTGGGGTACAATTGGTTCTTACCTGGAGTGTGACCAGGGCCTGCCTAGGATATGATTGGCTCCTCTGTAGAGCAGGATGGTTCCACCTAGGACACTGGGGCCCACATAAAAATGACTGAGCACAAAGAGACTTTTTAAAGGGCTGAAGAAGGAGTAAACACTTCACTTTGTCGGAGAAGCTTCATTCTTCGCATTCAACCGGGACTCCATCATCTGGCTTGCAGTGCAGACTCTTCAGCCTCCAGCTTGCATTATTCACTATCCAGCACAGACTCTTCAGTGTCCATTACAGACACTTCAGTCTTCCATTGCAGACTGATCAGCCAACAGAGACTTACACGGAGTGCTGTAGTGAAGGTCAGACCTCAAGACTGAATTCTTCAGTCCAGAGTGTGCAGACACCCTGTGCGCACTTCCTCATCTAACTTTGTGGCTGACTATTGTAAGCCAATCTTATAATTCCTTATAGATTGTATATTGTGCGTTAATATCCATTCCTTATATTATATCTATTATGTTCCTCTAAGTAAAACCCTGACCAATACAGAATATGGTATCAGGAGTGGCCCTAGAGAAACAGAATATAATGACGAGATTTTTATTTTATTTATTTACTTATTCTTTTTTAAAAATATTTTATGAGGCAATTTTTAAATAGCTTTAAAAATTCCTGGGGTAGGCTCCAAGATTGGAAGAGACCTAAACATACCATGGAATTTTGTGGTATTAACGAGTGTCCTAGAAGTCCCTGGCATAAGCTGTTTGAAACAATACGCCTCATTGATCCATACGATTGTCCTGAGTCACCACTTGTGAAATGTCAGGAATTTAATGATTCGGTATATACAACTTTTGAAAATCTTTGGTCCAATAGAGAATGATGCCGGTTGGTTGGTTCTAGCCACAATAGACAAACTTTTTTTATAAAAATCAGGAGTTCAGAAATTCGATTGCCCACCTTCAGACACAGATGAAAAATTGAAAAGTTTCTAAATGTGTTCTGACAATCTCCTGTCTTTAAGCCATAAGGCTGAGGTTGCAGAGACCCAAACGCAGACCCTCATAATTTGACTGGCTGAACTCCAATGTAAATTAAATGCTCAGCCTCGAAGGGTATCTGAAGCCAAGGTGAGGGCACTGATTGGGAAAGAATGGGATCCCATAAATTGGAATGGGGATATGTGGGAGGATCCTGAGGAGGCTGACGATGCTGAGTGTGTAGATGTTAATGAAATTATTATGCCTAAGGAAGAGAATTCCCTGTCCACTGTGGCAGAGGAACCATTGCCTTCATCCTCCGCAGTACTAGTGTCTCCTAATACAACTGGACACACCAATCCTGTGAGGAACAAACAGGATAATGCTGTGACTCCTCAGGACCCACCAACAGCACCCATTTTTGCCTCTAGGCCCATAACCAGACTTCAGTCACAGATGTCGCCTAGGGGTGAGGAACATAATGTGATCCATGAAGAGATCCAGTATTCTGCCAAAGACCTTCTTGAGTTTTCTAGCTCTTACAAGCAGAGGCCTAATGAGCAGGCATGGGAATAGATTTTACGAGTATGGGATAAAGGTAGCAAAATATATATATACCTGGATCAGACTGAGTTTGTTGATATGGGCCCATTAAGTAGGGATTCTGAATTCAATGTTGCAGCTCGTAGAGGACAGAGGGGTGTTAACAGTCTATCTGACTAGTTGACAGAACGATGGCTCCAAAGATGGCCCACTGTGAATGAGTTAGAGATGCCTGATCTTCCAAGGTTTACTATTGATGAAGGGATTCAGAGGCCTAGGGAAATAGGGATGTTCAAGTGGATTTGTCATTCTAAGGATAATCCTGCATATTGTGATAATCCTGAAGAGACACACGTTACTAATACCTTGAGAAACAGGTTTGTGAGAGGAGCACCAGCATCCCTGAAGAACCCTGTCATTTCCCTTCTTTGCATGCCAGATCTTACAGTGGGGACTGCACTTACTCACTTAGGAAATTTAAGGACAATGGGCTTGATTGGAACCCGGAATGCCACGGGTCAAGTGGCAACACTTAATCACCACAGACACCAGAAGCAAAACAGTGACCAGAATAAGCTGACACGCATAGACCTATGGCGTTGGCTGATTGGTCACGGTGTTCCCAAAAGTGAAATAGATGGGAAGCCTACAAAATTATTGCTAGATTTATATAAACGAAAGAATGATAGGGCAAAAGAACAGAGACCTACTTCAAATCATGGTAATAGACAATCGTGGCCTCTCAACCAGTTCCCACACTTGAGCCAGTTTACAAACCCAGAAGCCCTTGAATGATGGGGAGGCCAGGTATCCTTGGGGAAGGATTCTAATGGCCCCAGAACTTGTACAGTCAGTCTTCCTCCCATTCTTCCCCAGAGGGACTTAAGGCCTTTTACCTGAGTGGCTGCACACTGGGGAAAGGGGAATGATCAGACATTTTGGGGACTACTGGACACTGGTTCTGAACTAACACTGATTCCAGGGGATCCAAAACACCATAGTGGCCCTCCCGTAAGAGTAGAGGCCTATGGATGGCGGTGATCAATGGAATTTCAGCAAAGGTCCAGCTCACAGTAGGTCCAATAGGTCCTCAAATCCATCCTGTAGTTATATCCCCTGTTCCAAAATGTGTAATCGGGATAGACATACTTAGTACTTGGTAGAATCCTCACATTGGTTCCCTAACCTGTCATATTAGGGCTAATATGGTTGGAAAGGACAAATGGAAGCCACTAGAGTTGCCTTTGCCTGGTAATATAGTGAACCAAATGCAATATCGCATTCCTGGAGGGATTTCAGAGATTAGTGCCACCATCAAGGACCTGAAGGAGGCAGGGGTGGCTGTTCCCACCACATCTCCATTTAATTTCCCCATTTGGCCTGTGCAGAAGACAGATGGGTGTTGGAGAATGATGGTAGATTATCATAAATTGAATCAAGTGGTGACTCCACTTGCAGCTGCTTTACCTGGTGCGGTCTCTTTGCTTGAGCAGATTAACACATCTCCCGTTACTTGGTATGCAGCTGTTGATTTGGCAAATGCCTTCTTCTCCATACCTATCCATAAGGACCATCAGAAATAATTTGCTTTCAGTTGGCAAGGCCAGCAATATACCTTCACCGTCTTGCCACAAGGGTATATTAACTCTCCTGCCCTGTGTCACAAGTTAGTTCGTAGGGATCTTGATCGTTTTTCTCTTCCTCAAAATATCACACTGGTCCATTGCATTGATGATGTTATGCTTATTAGACCTACTGAGCAGGAGGTAGCAACAACGTTGGATTTGTTAACACAGCATTTGAGGGCCAGAGGATGGGAGACAAATCCCACAAAAATTCAAGTTCCTTCTACCTCAGTGAAGTTTCTAGGAGTCCAACGGCCTGGAGCATGTAGAGATATTCCTTCTAAGGTGAAGGATAAATTGTTGCATCTGGCTTCCCCTATGACCAAAAAGGAGTCACAGCGCCTCGTAGGCCTATTTGGATTTTGGAGACAACATATTCCTCATTTAGGTGTTTTACTCCGACCCATTTACTGAGTGACTCTGAAAGCTGCTAATTTTGAATGGGGCCCGGAACAGGAAAAAGCCCTTCAACAGGTCCAGGCTGCTGGTCAGGCTGCTCTACCTCTGGAACCATATGATCCAGCAGATCCCACTACATAGGCACCACCCGCAAGTGGACAGCTGTCACGTTACAGCCCATTTCTGGGATGTCATTAAAGGACAGTGGTGAAGGGAAATCATCATAGTAGGCAGAACTTCGGGCAGTCCACTTGGTAGTACATTTTCCTGGAGAAAGAAATGGCCAGATGTGCGACTATACACTGACTCATGGGCTGTAGCCAATGGTTTGGCCGGATGGTCAGGAGCCTGGTAAGAACATGATTGGAAAGTCGGTGACAAGGATATTTGGGGAAGAGGTATGTGGATATACCTCTCCATATGGGCAAAGGATGTAACAATATTTGTTTCCCATGTTAACGTTCACCAAAATGTGACATCAGGAGAAGAGGACTTTAACAACCAAGTGCATAAGATGACACATTCTGTGGATAGTGGCCAACATCCTTCTTCAGCCACCTCTGTCATTGCCCAGTGGACCCAGGAACAAAGTGGCCATGGTGCAGGGATGGAGGCTATGCAAGGGCTCAGGAACATGGACTCCCACTCACCAAGGCTGATCTGGCTACAGCCACTCCTGAATGTCCAATATGCCAGCAACACAGACCAACACTAAGTCCCTGATATGGCAACATTCCTCTGGGTGTTCAGCCTGCAACCTCGTGGCAGGTTGATTACATTGGACCACTTCCATCATGGAAGGGACTGCGCTTTGTCCTCACTGGTATAGACACATATTCTAGATGTGGATTTGCCTTTGCTCCACATAATGCTTCTGCCAAATCTACCATTCGTGGACTTACAGAATGCCTTATCCATGGCCATGGAATTCCGCACAGTATTGCTTCTGACCAGGGAACACATTTACAGCCAAAGAAGTGAAGCAGTGAGCTCATGTTCATGGAATTCATTGGTCTTTTCATGTTCCTTACCATGCAGAAGCAGGTTGATTGATAGAAACGTGGAATGGTCTTTTGAAGAAACAGTTACAATGCCAGCTAGGTGGTAATAGTTTGCAGGGCTGGGACAAGGTACTTCAAAAAGCTGTATATACTTTAATCTGTGCCTTCTGTACGGTACTTTGTCTCCCATAGCCAGGATTCATGGGTCCAGGAATCAAGGGGTGGAAGTAGGAATGGTACTACTCACCATTACACCTAGTGATCCATTAGCAAAATCCCTGCTTCCTGAACCCAAAATCTTATGTTCTGCTGGACTAGAAGTTTTAGTCCCAGAGGGGAAGGCTTGTACCGGGAATCACAGCAATGACACCATTGAACTGGAAGCTAAGATTTCACCTGGTTAGTTTGGACTCCTTATGCCTCTGAGGAAACAAGCTAAAAAAGGAATCACAGTATTGTCAGGGATGATTGACCCAGACTATCCAGGGGAAATTGGGCTGCTACTGCACCATGGAGGAAAGGAAGTATACACATGGCATGCAGGAGATCCCTTGGGGTGCCTACTAGTATTGCCATGACCTGTTATTAAAGTCAATGGGAAATTGAAAGAATCACAGGTATGATGATAAATGGTCCAGATCCTTCAGGAATGAAGGTATGGGTCACTCTGCCAAGGAAAGAACCAAGACCTGCTGAGGTACTTGCTGAGGGGCAAGAGAATACAGAACGGGGTAGTAGAAGAAGGGAGTTCTAACTACCAGCTATAATCCCGTGATCAGCTACAGATAAGGGGATCATAACTACTACTTCACCCACATATAGGGTTTTCTTATAATATGGATAGATTTAGTACAAGATTCTAGGATTATTTTACAGAGTAATATCATTAAGATTTTCTTCTGGATGTTTAACAACTAAGCTTTGCAGACCAAAAATTGGAGAGATAGATGGGGTAAAAGAATAGGCAATATTTTGGCCCTAGCCACTCAAGGTCAGTAAAGACTCAAGATATAACAGAATCGCTGCTGTGACAAGAAGACCATGGAGCCACACAGGAAAATGGTTGACGATGTATAGTGTGCCTAGAGAGAAATAATCTCTCAAAGTCTCAGAGAGAGCAAACTGGTCAAGCAATGGTCGTGACTCATCCAGACGGTTGACACTGACAGAAGAGCTACAAGGTACTATACATGCTTCCAAGATAAATCCTGAGATTGGGCTGACCTTTTCAGATAACAAAATTATACTTATATTTATACAGGTCTGGCCTTAACTTGGTCTTAACCATCCATCAGAAAGGTGTACATGACGTATACGAGTACTGTACAAGTAACAATTAACAGCTGTAAAAGGCTCACGTGAACTAAATATAAGCAAAGAAAACTTATCCTCTATTTGGGAAAGGGTATTAGCGAATTTCCCTTTGTACGCAGGATAGTAATAACAATGTTAGGTGTAATTATATGCATACCTCTGTATTTGGAGACTGGTTTAAATATGCCAAGTTGACAAGGGGTGGATTGTAGTGGTTGATACAATGTGTCAACTTGGCTGAATGACTCAGCAGCCCGGTTCCTTGTTGGTGGGAGCCCCACTCTGGGGCACAATCGGTTCTTCCCTGGATTGTGACCAGGGCCCGCCTAGGATATGATTGGATTTCTCCCTAGAATGGGATCAAGGGCCCATCCTGGGGTATGATTGGTTCCACCCTAGGGTGCAATGAGCCCATGTCAGAATGACTGAGCACAAACAGACTTTCTAAAGGGCTGAAGGAGTCAACACTTCACTTCGTCGTAGAAGTTTCAGTCTTCACATTCAGACTGGACTGCATCATCTGGCCAGCAGTGCAGACTCTTTGGCCTCCAACTTGGATCATTCGCCATCCGTCTCAGACTCTTCAGCATGCATTACGGACACTTCAGTCTTCCATTGCAGACCCATCAGCCAACAGAGACTTACACGGAGTGCTGCAGTGAAGTCCAGACCTCGGGATTGAATTCTTCAGTCCGGAGCATGCAGACGCCTTGTGCGCGCTTCCTCATCTGACTCTGTGGCTGACTATTGCAAGCCAATTGTATAATTCCTTATAGATTGTATATTTTGTGTTAGTATCCATTCCTTATATTATATCTATTCTGTTCCTCTAAGTAAAACCCTTACCAATACAGAATAAATTTTGTCTTAGTTACTTTTTACTCGTTGCTGGGACAAATACCCAACATTCACAATGAAGGAAGGAAAGGTTTATTTAGCTCACAGTTCCTGGAGGTTTCAGTTCATATTCAGCTGGTCCAAGGCTAAGTGGAACAGGGTAGAGAGCAACCAGTTCATGTCAGTGGAACAGCAACAAAATGGTGACAGAGGCAGCCAACCAAACAGGGCAGCAGAACAACAACTCGTGGTTGTCTCTCTGTCTCACTTTATGTTACATTCAGGCTCTCTGCCTTAGCCTCCACCTTAGGCTACACCCATAATCCCATCAGTACTAAAACCCATAATCCCAGGGATCACGGATCAAGTCACAAACTCCAGAAGTCCCTGCCCAATGACTACAGGCTTTGTGGGGACAACTAGACATAAAGCGTAACATTTGTCTACTGGAAACCATATCCCTGGCCTCTGTACTGTCCTACAAGAGCTTAGTCCATTCCATGGCAGGAGCTGTGGGAAGTGTGGTTGCAATGAGAATATCTTTGCAATGGATAGAGTTAGATTCATCAGGTTGATGAAAAAAGGAAGTTCAAAACTACATAGATGGTGTTGCTAGAGATCATTAAGGAGGAAGGACTCTGGGCACTATAATAACGGTGGTTTCCAGTCATTTCCAGTCTTTCTTGCTGTAATTTTGTCTATTTCTACACTTTTAATAGCCTCAAAGAAGTCTGGGTGAAAGGTCAATGCTGTACTACTGGAAAAGATCTGGCAGATGAATTTGTTTCAGGAGTGGTGAATGTGTAGATAACAACTCCATTGTGGGTGGTAAACACCAGACTGAAGCTGCAAGGAGCAAAATTTTTGAGTGAAAACATTGTAACAGCCAATAAGAAAGGTATTATTGATGCTTTTAATCAGACCAGTAGGGAAGAAGGTGTCCTAGCTTTGTGGAATGGCACATTTCCCTTTTGCTGTCTGTCTTCAATCCTGCCATCCAGTTCATGTTCTAAGAAGTTTTAAAATGACAACTATTCAAAAAAATGGATTCAGATTTCTTCTTTGGATGTGTTCATCTTTACTGCAACAGCCAAAACAATTGCCACCACAGCCACCTATCCCTTGCAGACAATACAGTCAACTCTGAGATTTGGGCATCCCAAACTAAACTCACAAAACAGAACCTTGGGAACTCTTCAAAATGTCTTGTATTTTCTTCACCAGTGAGTCAAGCAGTTTGGAATAAAGAGCATCTACAAAGACATTGAAGTAAAGCTGCTACAGACAATTCTCACCGCTGTGCTCATGTTCTTCTTTTATAAGAAGCTCATGGCTGCTACCTTCACAGTCATGGGGCTGAATCATGTGGCCCACAACACCGAGATGGCCTGGAACAGAACAGACACTCTGGAAGTGGGGCCTCTTTCCAAGTCAAAGGGGTGATGCTCCTTTTACCAGTTCCTTCACCTGCACACATTACTCTCCATGGCTGGAAAGACCTAGAAGAAATCAGGGAGCTCAAACGGTGTGATGGCTTATTGGATTTGGCCAGAATTTTCCATCTGACGTTTTTAAGTTAGCACTTATGCCCTTCCTCCAAATTCTTTCCTAGGTTCTAGAGCAAACTCAAGAATGTGTAAATCTCCTCATATACTTTCATATATCTTAGTCTTGGTGTTTTCCTCATGGAAAGTAACATTTTGCTGGTGCCATGGGCATGACTATTTTTGTTGGACATTTTTTCCTGCTTAAGGAAAGTTAAATGAACTGTTTTGTGGAGAAAATGAACATTAATCTCAAATGATTCGCTTATAATCTATTTGTAAACAACACTTACACATTACTGTTTGATAGTTTTTAAAACTCTATTTAATTTGAAACAGGTCTCTTAATAAAATGGCTGAAGTTTTGTGTTCATCCATATACAACTCCAATCAATATACCCCAACTTACTATGCTTCAATAAATTGTCAGCACAAACAAACCAAAAAAGAAAAATACTGAATTTGGATCTAAAATCTTTCAGTGTCAAGTTTATCGCTCCAACACATTAGGATTTATTGTTCAAAGAATCATGACAAAATAAGCAACTAGTTTAAAATATCATTGGGAAAAAGGTTTAGATAGTAAGTGATAAGATAAAATACAAATTTGTGAGAACAAAGATTACTGAAAAAAAATGCTAGAGCATTCAGTTGTTTTCAAGTGTCTGTACATACGAGGGGCTCGGTAGATAGTCAGATAGTTTAAGCACCTGCCTGGCAAGTCTGAGAACCTGCAGTTGATTCCCAGTATTGCATGCTATGCTGGTGGTAGTGCAGTGCCCATAACCAAAATAGAGCGTGGTGATACACACCTGTAATCCCAGTTCTGGGGAGGTGGAAACAAGAGGCTCACTAGGCATCTGATCTGCATAATGACACTCTGTAATAACTAACTAAACAAAATTTAAAAAATATTTTAGTATGTAAAAATTCTTATTAGAATTATTATTACATTTTGTTGTCCATGAAAGGAAGTAAAATAAAAGTAGAATCTAAGACCTCAACTGTCTAGTTTCAGTGTGAAAAACATCCAATGATGTTACATAGTACCCTGTACTATTTCCAACTTTACAAGAGAAATCTAGGAGAATGAATGTGGATCTACAAAGTTTATTTTCCCTGATGATTGTTTTAAAATCAAATTTTAAAAGCATAAAAAACTTAAATTTCTGAACATTTTTGTCAGTACTTATGGTGAGTGATATTTGAAACGTCATACTTTAGTTATCAACAGTATCACCCAGTTTGAGAGAAAATAAAATATTGGCACAGAAGAAATGTGGAAATTACTTCACATGAAAATCACTTTTGATTCAGCAAATTCTCTGGTTATGATACTTTGCTAATAAAAACAAAGATTATGGTAGCAGTTACATTTATAGGTATTGTTAAGGCACCATAACAATGTAGAAAAATAACATTTTCCTCAGCATCACAACTCATACCGACCTCCGGAATGCACTGAGACTGGACGTGGTGGGATGAGCCTGTAATCCTAGGGTGTGGGAGGCAGAAAACAGGAGAATCACCATGAGTCTTATCTGTGTAATGAGGTTCTGTGCTAAATATATAAAAATATAAAAATAGCCGGACGTGGTGGCTCACGCCTGTAATCCCAGCACTCGGGAGGCTGAGGCAGGAGGACTGGTGCGAGATCGAGACCACCCTGGGCTACAAATGTGAGCTCAAGGCCAGCCTCAACTGCATAGAGAGACCCTGTCTCAAAAAAAGACAAAAATAAATAAATAAATAAATAAATAAATAAATAAATAAATAAAATATGAAGACGGTATTTTGCTTTAAAAAGTGAGTTGTGGGAATAGCAAGCGCATAAAATTTGAGTGTTGAAGATAGACTTCTTGTTTTCTCTCATAATAATAATACTTAACCACTGAGTGTCTAATACATGCCAGACTCAGAAATAGTAATTTGCATATATTAACTCATTTAATTTTCATAAGGGCCATATGAGCTAGGAATTATAATAACAATATGAGCTAGGAACTATTAGGACATATTTTCATCATTTATGACACTTATCATTTAATAAACTCCCTGATCCTCAAGATCAGACACAAAGAATAAGAACTAGGTTTTCAAATCCCAAGCCCCTGAGTCCATATTGTAATCATTTTGACATCTTATATGTAAGGTGAAGACGTTTATAACAAAAGAAGGCTCCTAATAATAATAAACATAATTATTCCTAAAGTAATTGCCAACATTACTTAATAGAAAGCTGAACACATGGCAGATAGTCTATGTATATATATATGAAATAACTTAAACAAGTATATTCCATTTTATGGCTCTTTATATCTGTATTCATATCTGTGTTAAGTTTTCTAGCACATATGCACTAACAAATATTAAGGAGCAGTTTAAGTAGGGGCATGTACCAATGATATGAATTCTATACCAGACTCTTATCATTGAAATCTCTAAAAGGTTTTCAATTATTGGTAGAAAAACAATTCATAGCACTGGGAAAATCAGTACAATGTGGTTTATACTTTAAAACAAACCTTTTATAATGTTACTGGATTTTTTTTAGGAAAAAATTTGTTGAAATGTAGCAGGTTCATCATTTTATTAGTAGCCTAGTGTTTCATATTAGATACATGAAAAGAGAAGACATTGCCTCTGGTTGATACACTAAGGACTTAATTTGTTAAATGGATATGGACAACTTGATAATATTTTTCAAATAAAGACAATAAGATAATGAATTCAAGAAATCATTGAAACAACAGTCTGTCCTGAGGGTGCCATTCTGTATATGGTCATTGTAGATGTGTGACAATAAACTCATCAAGAATCATGATCAGTGTAAGAGAAAGATACTAGAGGTTGGTGTCTCTGAATGGGGAATGCTGATGGAATGCCAATCTTAAAGGTTTCTTTTTTATTTTAAAGAGGAAGAACGCAAAAGAAATAAGAATAAAGAAAATCAAGCAACATAAAACAACAAAAATGGTATAGAATTTCAAAACAAGAATAGGAAATTAATTATATTTATTAAAGTATATATTGCTATCATCAAATTTGTTGCTCAGATTACCAGATATAAGCATGCAAGTTTGTACAAACAATTGAGCAGTAACTCTTTTTTTTTTCAATATGCCTTATATTTTGACTTTTTATCATATTTTATTTTATTTCTTTTTTTTTTTTTTTGTGGTACCAGGGGTGAAACTCTGGACCTTGCTCTTGACAGGCAGGAACTTATACTGCTGAACTCTCTCCCTGGCTCTTCCTTTTTATTCTTTTTAAAATTTATTTTGAAGTGAGTATGAAAATGTTACATAAGAAATTAGTCACAATACACATTTAAAAACACAAAATGAAAGGTGTTCAACAGTGGTTCGTACGTTGCACATTGCTGTCTTTAATGTAGTTGCTCAGCTTACAGATCCTAGCATACAAAACTGGTTAACATAAGAAGCGATTTGAAGTATTGACTGTTACCTTCAAAAAACTGATAGAAATTAGTAGTACAATGGTCCTAGCTATCCTGTGTATATACTTATATTATTTTCCCCTTTCATTTCTTCCCCTCACTTTTCTTCTTTCCCTCATCTCAATTGTTTATTCTTTATGTTCAGTTTTTTTCATTTTACTATATATAATGTACCTTTCAGATTTTACTTATTCTTCTGGGTTCTTACACTAGGGAGCCAATATGATGTTTCCATATGTGTGTTTTATTTATTTTACTTATGAGTATAGCCTCTAGTTGCATCTACTTACCTATAAAAGATTCTAGCTTATCTTTCTTTATAGTTGAGTAACACTCCATTGTATAAAATACCACATCTTTTTTTTTCCATTCCTTACTTGATTGACATTTGAGTTGCTTTCAAGATTTATCTATGGCAAATCATGCTGCTATAAACATTGGTGCACATATATCACCGTGATATGATATTTTCTGTTCTTCTAGAAAAAAATACCTGGTAGCAGAATATCTGGCTTAAATGCAGCTTCTCATCTTAGTTTTTTGAAGAATCTCCACATGGATTTACATAGTTGTTTTACCAGCCTACCATACAAACAGTGGAGAAATGTTACTTTTCCCGTATAGCTTTTGTACTATTTGTTATTGGTTCATTTCTTTATGATAGCCATTAATTTTGGGGTAAGATTGAATCTCATTGTTGTTTTTTTAATTTGCATTTCTTCAATGAAAAGTCCTATGGAACATTTTTTCATGTATTTATTTGCCATTTGTATTTCTTTCTCTGAGAAGTGTATATTCATCATTCATCTCAGATGCTTTTTTTTTTGTGGGACTGGGGTTCAAACCCACGACCTTGCACTTGCCGGGCAGGCATTTGCGCCATGGAGCTATGTCCCCAGCCCCTGAAGATGCCTATTTTTTGATTAGGTCTTTGAATTGTGAGGGATCCAGATTTTTTTTTAGTCCTTTATGTATTCTAGATTAAAGTCCTTTGTGTGAATGACTGTTGGTTAATATTCTTTCCCAATTTGTGAGGTTTTATTTTCCTGTTGGGGATTTCTTTTGATGTTCAGAAACTTGTTACTAAGCAGAGATCCCGGCTGTTGATTGTTTGAAATATTTTCTGTGCAGTTTTTTTTTTCATGAACTCTCTTCCTATTCCTATGTCTTCAAGATGTAAAAAATGGTAAAATATTACTTCATTTCCTCATAGAGGAACTGTCTTTTATGTATTCAATACATATTCAAAGGCCACTTCAGATTATATCATTTTCAAGACCTCAGAGTAACTGCGTTGCTAACAAAAAATGTTAAAGTCAAAGTATGCATAATCTCACCACCCACAAATAATGAGTGATAACATTTCAATGAAATCATTTTATGCTTTCAAATTTGAGTTGATGTTCCTTAATTCAGTGATCTCAAAGACTGGCCAACAGAATGTCCAAACTAAAAGATATGGCCACAGTGAGAAGTTCCAATAAGGAACAAATTGCTGGCCAGTCAGCTCAAGAGACTAAAGCACCTGTTTAGGCACAGTGCAGTGGCTGTTGCCCATAACCAGGTGTGCCATGTTGGTCCCACCCTGAGGGCATGCTGAGAAGACAACTGAGATTTAGCATGGTGGCATACACCTCTAATCCCAGTGTTAGGGAGGCTGAAAAGAGAATTACTACAAGTTTGATCTACATAGTGAGACCCTGTAGATTCTGCACACCCTGTGCCAAATATATTCATAAAGAAAAGAAACAAAATAAGATAAATAAGATTCAGGACCAAAAGGATCTGCCCAGGTTAAGGCAAATTTTTTTTTAATTTATTTATTTTTTTCTTGTTTCAGAACTTTTGTTTGTTTATTCACTCATTTTTATGGCCGGCTCAGCCCACCCTGAGGGCAGGGCTGGCGCAGCATGTGGTGCCAGGGATCAATCTGCGGTCCCTGAAGCCGCCCAAGCTTTCCCAAGCAGGCGCTTTAGACCACTGAGCCATCCCACCGGGCCTCGCAAAATTGTTTTTATTATCTAATTTCAACTAATACCATTCTCTAACCTAATCGCTCTTGAATACATTTTCTTGAACCCATTGCTCAATATCCTAGAGTATTGGTAGAAATGCAAATGGTCAGGCCCATCCCTGGATAAGCAAGACTTGGTGTCCATCATAGAAATTTGTGCTTCAACACGTTCTTAAGAAGAACAGACACTAAGGTGTCAAGTGAGCTATGTGGAGCAAAAGTCATCTTTAATAGCCTTTTAAAAAATATCTGTGGTTGACTGGGTAATAAACATGTGTTTAAGCAAAATCTGTCATTCTATTAAACCAGGAGCAATGGACATATGTTATACTAGTGTCTCCAGTAAAGGATTTAAGAAGGTAGAGGGACTTTCTTCTTCTTTTTTTGATAAATATCAGATAATTTAAAATAATTAGAGGGCTTGCTTTTGTCCTTCTTAGACTCTTAATATTTCACAGTTGAAAATATTTCCTACTCCATCTCCCATCTGGCTGTTAGGCTAGCAGAAGTTTTGAGTAGGGACAGGTTGGACTTCAGTGGTAATTGGTAATTTTCCTGACTCTGTCTTCTGGTTGTTTAAAATTAATAATATAATATGCATCTTTAAATGTAATGCTGTTTTTGTCTCATTAGAAGTCTATGTTTGATTTAAAATTAACATTATATCTTTCCAACCTAGTTTATCAGTCTGAATAAATATTCTAAAGATATCAATATACTTGCCATGGTCAACTGAAAAAATTGCCTAGTTCTAGCTTGATCTGTTTTAAGTCACCAAGAGAAAGAGACAAGAACATGAGTAATCTCACATGGATTATAATTATGCTTTGAGCATAAGTATAAATTGCTTCTTAGCCGGGTATGGCGGCTCACGCCTGTAATCCCAGCACTTGGGAGGCTGAGGCAGGAGGATTGGTGTGAGTTCGAGACCACCCTGGGCTACAAAAGTGAGCTCAAGACCAGCCTCAACTGCATAGCGAGACCCTGTTTCAAAAAGACAAAAATAAATAAATAAATAAATAGCTTCTTAATATAGAGTTTGAACAAACAGACATTTTGACAATTTTTATTCTTTACAATATTTTAGTTGTAAAAGACCACCTTTGCATTCCATTTTAGCTCTAGGGGGTAGGCAAGTCATGCATAAGTGCAGAAAAATATCAAACAGCTTTTTTTTTTTTCAAACACATAAGGATAAAATGTTTTCCAGTGCTTCAGAAGAAATTCAAAAGGAGTAAGAGACCTTGACTTTGAGCATTTCATGTCTGAAATACAAGAATAAACAATGGAAGCATCTCTTTATTTTGTTTTATTTTATTTTAATTTAATTTAATTTTATTTTATTTTATTTGTACTTTTAGTACAGTATCTACAGAGTCTCATTTCACAGGTTTGACTTGTAGTGATCGACCTGTTTTCAGCCTTTCAAACACTGGGATTACAGCTTTGTGCCACCATGACCAGTCTCAGGCACTGTCTCAGTGCAGCCCTAGGGGCAAGGCTAGCAGTGCATACCAGGGATTGAACCCAAGTTCCTATGCTTACCTATACAGGCGCTTTAGTCCACTGAACTATCTGGCTGTCACCATCTCCTCTTTATTTCTCCTTGATTTTGGTGCCCTCTTTCATCCCTTCAGTAGATTCCACTCCAGGGCAGATGGACAGCATGTGGAGAGAGCAGAAGACAAAACTCAATCAGTTGATCCATCCTCATGCTGGTGTGGAATTTCGTCCTCCAAGAGCCATTGAGAACTTCCTTCTATAGAATATTTTTAAGAATAAATTACAATTAGATTTAATTGTGACAAAAATAGTTAATTAAGGAAGCATAGGTTTGTAATAAGCTATTGCTTTTTTTCTGTGGAAGAGGGTAGATATCAAATGTTGAGTTGGAAGTACTTAGAGCACTTTGCTAGTTGTGTTTGTGAGAAAGATCACCACTGGAGACAGATCAAAGCAAGAAGCCAAGGAGAAAAAAAATACTTATAAAAGCCCCTAAGTCTCATTCTTAAGGCTCCAAGAAGAGCCCAGGGACTAGGCTCATCTTTCAGCCTTGTGGAGAACCTGGCCAGATTAAGAGGAAATTACTTAAAAGTCTGTAGACATAAGAAACTAGCATCTTAAAGAAGTGAAGAACAATAAACAAAGCCCAGGGACGGCTGTGGGGTGTTACTTGGGAATCCCATAAAGCTGAGATCCAAGGAGAAATATAACAGCTTACCCTGAAGGCTTTCTTTTAGTTGTCTCCTCCCTTGATTGGAACCTTTTTAATTAGTACTTGTGTGAACCTACCATTGGGCTGTCTTAGTCACTTTTTGCTCGTTGCTGGGACAAATATCCTACACTCAAAATGAAGAAAGGAAAGGTTTATTTAGCTCACAGTTGGTAGAGGTTTCAGTCCATATTTGGCTGGCCCAAGGCTGAGTGGAGCAGGGTGGAGAGCATCCAGTTCATGGTGGCAGAACAGCAACAAAATGGTAACAGAGGCAGCCAATCAATCAGGGCAGCAGAGCAGCAGCAACAGCTCAAGTCTGTCTCTCTGTCTCTCTTTATATTACATTCAGGCTCTCCACCT
>PVJA010011472.1:0-18990 GCA_004027025.1 Myocastor coypus
TTTTTTTTTCTTTCTTTCTTTCTTTTTTCTATGCAACATTAATAGGGAGATGGGTCATGCCCACACACTGCACTCTATAGAATGATTGTGAGGACAATATGCAATATGTCAACTTTGAAAGAAAAAAAGGGGGAAAAGAAAAAAAGAAAAGTAATGTGGATTTAGAAAGGTTAATGTTGAGTTGTTTGTTTGATCAATCTTATATACCTATATGTATTAATCTAAACTGATCCGATGATGAAAATATGTAATATAACCATTGTTAAATTTAAACAATAAAAGAATTGGAAAAAAAAAAAAAAAAAAGACTGCAGGGCCTCTTCACTGTGCTGTCCCTTGGGCTCCGGGCCTGCCTGTGGGGGCCTGCCTGGGGGGGTCACCCAAGAGGGATGGGAAGGGCAGGCTTTTCAGGACCTCGGCTCAGGTGAATGCTTAGATGTCAGAACCTCTGGGCCGGGAAGCGCACGTGGGATGTGCTTCAGGAAAGCGCCACTAGGCTGGGCGCTGGTCCCCTTGCCCAGAGCACCGGGCTCCTGAGGCTCAGGCCCATGTGCAGGGGGCTCCATCTCACCCCGTGCCTTGGCCCAGGGCCTGTCCAGTGGCCTTGCACAGAGCACAGGCACCGTCAGCCTGGTCAGCGGAGCTCGGAGCGCCACGGCCGCTCGAGTCCCCCATGTTTTCTCATTCTGCTGGCTACTGCCTGGTGTGCGTGCTTCTTGCCTGTCTCAGGGTGTCAGCCCCACATGGTTTTATGGCCCTGGCCTTTGCCCAGTCTCTCCAGTTCCTGAAAGTGCACCAGGCACACAATCTCGTGAATGAAGGAGAAGGTGCAGTGGCCCTGGCTCAGCCGGTCTGAGCCCTCCTGAGGTAGGCTGTGGGCTGGATCCTCTCAGAGGCTTCGACTGATTCTACTCTCCTTGCAAGATGATGCAAGAGGTGGCAACCGTTCCATCTGGAGAGTGAAACTAAATACTTCAGGCTTTGTGGGTACTACAGTCTCTGCCATGCATTCTCCATTTCTCTCTCTCTCTCTCTCTGCAGCTCTTTAGAAATATAAACATCATTCTAGGTCATGGCTGTATAAAGAGCTCATGGGCCAGATGCAGCCCAGTCTGTAGTCTGCTGTCCTTTGGAATAATACACTCTTGGGGTTGGGGAGACAGCCCAGTGATCTAAGCTGCTGGCAAGCACAGGCACCCAGGCTCGGACCCCAGGACAGCGTGCCGTGCTGGCTCCCAAAAGCTGGGCATGGGGGCACACAGCCCAGCGCTGGGGAGGCTGAGACAGGAGGAGCACTCCGAATCCGAGCTGTGTAGTGAGACCCTGTAACAAATAAAGGATTTTTTTTTTTTTTTTTTTTTGTAAAGAAAGAATCAGCTCTGTGGTGCTCCTGGGTCAGCAATGAAGACCTTGGTGGTGCATAGCACAGTGGGCGAGCATCCTGTCAGTGCCTGCACTCCGGAGTCAGACACAGTCAAGAAAGAGGATCCAAAGGGCGTGGCACAAGCAGGGGCGTGTGCCACAGCTGACAGACATTGCGTGTGGCAGGTCCCTTTCGTTAAGGCAGCTCGCCATCTGTCCCGGAAGGAACAGTTCCCTCACTCTGCAGAACTGCCTGCTGCAAACACAGCCCTGAGCACTCACTCAGGGCAGCCAGCCGGCTGTGTTTGGCTCCCACAGCAGGCGAGAGCAAGGGCAGAGGGCCGGCTGCCCTGGTAGTGGAGGATGGCACCTGGCCGGAAGTCAGTGTAGGGCTGAAGCGAAACGTGGGTCCTCGGGATCCTCACAACCTGATGGCAGCACAGTGTGCTGTGTTTCCATCTCCCAGGGCAACACTGCTAAGGCAGCGGGAGGGCTGTGTGGTTGTCTGTGGGCCTGTGGGCGTCCGTGGAAAATGTCCGATGGGAAGTGAGGCAGGCCTTAGCCTTACCCCGGTGTGCCAGTGAGCGGGGCAAGGGGTTCCCAAGTCAGGTAAAGGCCTGGGGGTGCCCTGGGCTGGCTCAAAGCCTGGGACTCCTAGGGCAGAAGGCAAGGCTGTGAGCGAGGAGCACGGGAAGTGAGCTGAGGAGGAAAGGGGCACAGCCAGGGAGCCACAGTGCCCCAGCCAGGCCCTGACCCGCCGCCACCCTCCGTCCTCACAGCTGGGCTGGTACGTTCTGGAGCACACATGGTAGGCAGGTTGGTGGTTTTTTTTTTTTTTTTTTTCTTTTGAACTCATTTTGTAACCCAGGCTGGCCTCGAACTCACAGTGAGTGATCTTCTTGCGTTGGCCTTCCAAGTACCGGGATTACAGGCATGCATCACATGACACTGCCTGGCAGATTTTTAAAAAATTTGGTGTTCTCCTGTGTGAGAGATTTGCTTCTCTTACAGAAAATTGTTTTCTTTGTAAAAATAGCAAACCTACATGGTGTATATGGGTGGCACACAGTGTGGCGCTTTGATGGATCTGTGTCTGCACTGCGCAGTGGCTCAGTCCATGCCTGCGTACACCGCACCTCGCACCCACCACACTTTCGGGGTGCTTGAAACCTATCCTCTTAGTGATTTCCAGATGTATTATATTGTTAATAATTAGCCGTAGCCGCCGTGTCGTGCTGTAGGACTTCCTCTGTGGATCCACCTAAGACCGGCATCACCCACTTGCTCCGCTCCAGCCCCTGGCGGCACCAGCGGGTTCCGTCACTATGCGCTCAGTTCTTCAGACCCCACATTTAGATGATGTTCTGTTCTGTGGCATTTGTCTAGCTGTCCTTGATTTGCTTCACCTAAAATAATATCTTCTAGGTTCATCGCGTTGTCGCCAGAATTTCCAACTTTGCAAGGCTGAACACCTCCGTTGTGTATGCGCACCACACTTTGCATATCTGCTCATCTGCAGGCAAGCAGTCAGGTTGCCTCCGGGGTTAGCTCCTGGGAGCAGTGCATGCGTAGAGCTTCGTAAGTAGCCCATCTGTTTGCAAGCACTGCATACCTGAGCATAAATACTAGCTATAGCTCTGTGATCTCGCCCGTGCCTTCCAGCTGCCTGTGCCACTCGTGGCAGGTGAGAAATCTGAGCCTCACCTACAGGCTCAGGGTCCTGGCTGATAGCGGATGTGGCACTGGGTCCAGCTCAGCCCCATCCTCTGTCCTTCAGCCTGACCCCCTTCCCCCAAAGACAGGGACCAGGGAGATGGTGCCATTTGACCAAGTCATGGAGCTCGTGAATGACAGGATCAGGGTTTACATCTATGGCTGTTTGTCTGTCTATCTGTCATGGTTTGTGTTTAGCTGACCCCCCAAAAGCCTCATGTAGTCATGGGGTGAGGACTTCTATAGATTGAGACTTGATCCATGATCCACTGGGATTATGTGATTTAGTACTGATCTAGAGTTTGACACTTGATCCATGGTCCCTGGGATTATGTGTTTTAAGTACTTCTGGGATTATGGGTGTGGCCTAAGGCGGATAGGCTGAGGCGGAGAGCCTGAATTTAATATAAAGAGACAGAGAGACAGACTGAGGCTGTTACTGTGCTGCCCTGTTTGGTTGGCTGCCTCTGCCACCATTTTGTTGCTGCTCTGCCGCCATGAACTGGATGCTCTCTGCTCTGTTCAACTCAGCCTTGGGCCAGCCGGATATGGACTGAAACCTCCACAAACTGTGAGCTAAATAAACCTTTCCTTCCTTCATTTTGAGTGTCGGGTATTTGTCCCAGCAATGAGTGAAAAGAAACTAAGACACTATCTGCCTGCCAGCCTGCCTGCAAACTGGTACCACCTTCCCAAGTGACAGGTAGGGCCCTTTTGTCCACTAAGCTTTGACACAACCGGGGGAGGTCAGTACTCATTGAAGGAAACAGCCTCCACTAGAGATGTGAAAGGAGGCCAGTAGCCTTGATGGCAGTAGGGGAATCACCAACTCTGACGTCCACTGGTCTTTGCTGCTCTCAGTTCCTTCCAAGAAAAAGTAGCTCTTTCCCTAGTAGCACGGGGGACAGCAGTCAGAGCACAGATGCCCCAGCAGGAGCAGCTTGATTTTAGCCCCAGCTTTTCCCAGATAGCAGTGTAGGACAGGGTCTGCAGAGTCTCACTACACAGATTGGACTCCTAGTGATCCTCCTGTTTTCAGCTTCCTAAGTGCTGGGATCATACCACGCCCAGTCTCAGTTGCCCATCTCAGCTTGCCCTGGGACCGGGCCTGGCATGGCAAGCTGGGCATTGAACCCCAGTCCCTGCGCTCTGCCTAAGCAGGTGCTTTAAGCTGCTGAGCTGTTTGGCCGGCCCTGTAAAGCAGCTAATGTTTGTGAAGGAGTCAGCACAAGGTGTGGCCCAGAGGACTCTGTGATGAAACTTCAAGAATCAGGACAACTTCAGCACTGGGAAGCAAGGCCCGCAGGTTAGAAACGCTGCGTCGGGACAGAGCCTGTTCTTCCGCACCGTCTTGGCGCTGCAGATCCACACTAGGCGGAGCCCGCTACTGGCTGCGGGCTCTAGAGGAGCGTCCTAGAAGCCGGCCTTCTGTGTGCAAGATGGCAGCGGGGCCTGGCCGATGACAGAGAGTTCAGCAGGAGACCTTGGCAGCCTGGGCATCTGTGGTGCCGAGTGTGCTGCACGGCACTGACCTGCATCAGAAAGGGGCACCAGAGGCACAGCCTACACTGGCAGGAAGGAGGACCCCTGGGCCACAGGCAGGGCCCACAGGCTCCTGGGGGCAAGGTGCAGCGGATGGAACTGCTGGTATGGTCTGGAGGTGGGCAAAGCCAGGCAGGAAGGAGAGCCCACACCCGGCACAGGAGTGGGGCTTACTCTTCAAAGCCACAGTGTCCCCCTGCTGCCCTGAGAGCCACTCTGTCCTTCCCGCCCTGGTCTTCCCTGCCTCCTGTCCTTGGGCTTCCAGTCCTCGGGCCTGGTGTTCATCATCAGGGCTGGAGCACTACCAAGGCATTTTGGGTCCTACGGCTCCGTCCCTGCTGCTGACAGTGGCCAGGTACCCGCAGAAGAGTTGTCCAAGGCTGTGCTCCCTAGACCCTTCATTGGCATCATGAGCACAAAATCCATTCCCTGGTGGCACTGTAAGAAAACTAGCAGAGGCGCGCAGTACACGTTTCACAGTGCATGCTTTGAGGAGTTGACTGAACTGCGGTCCGGGTTTGTGATGGCATGACGTGTCGGAGCGCACCCACCGTCTCCTCAGCACCATCTTACTTGCAGTGTGTCTGTGTCTGGACGCAGAAACATCCCTGCCTTTCAGTGCTGCCAGAGTGGCTCTGAACTTGGGCGCTGCTCAGACCTTTGAAGACAAGGCTGTTAAGTTTGCCTCTTCATTACAGTATGTCCTGAGCCTGTCCAAGATTAGCAGAAAAAATCAAGGGGTTGGAAATTTAGGAACGCATCACCTCAGAGTAATACGAAGTTGCACAGGAGGCAAAACACTAATGTCCTGAGTTTAGCCGTTTCTGTCTTTTGCTTTCCCTCTCCTAGCCCTACCTTTCTGGCCTTCTCTCTTTTCCTCTCTCGTCATGGTTTGCTTTGTGCTGCTATAACGGAGTACCTGAAACAGGGTAATTTTTCATAAAGAGAAACTTATTGGCACTAAGCTGGGAAGTCCTGAAACTGAGGCGCTGCCACCTGGCAAGGACCTTCAGACGGGCCATCCTGTCCCACAGGAGGACAGTTAGCTGGTGCAGGAGGCTGAGCTTTGTGTACTGTGCAGAACTTGCTTCTACAGTAAAGCCTGCGTGACAGTGGCATGAGCCCGCTCACAAGGGCACAGTTGTTATGGGCCAAGCAGCTTCGAAAATTACTTCTTAGGGCAAGCAAAATAGCTCAGCAGACAAAGTACCTGTTTTGGCAAGCACAGGGACCAGGGTTTGATCCCTGGTCCCGCATGTCGCGCTGGCCCCACCTCCGGAGCACACTAAGCCAGTGAACAAGTCAGGGAGTCGTGGCACGTGCCTGTGATCCCAGCTCTGCGGAGGCAGAAAACGGGAGGATTGCTATGAGTCCAAGCTGCAGAGAGAATCCTCGTACCAAATGCATAAGGGAAAAAATAAAGTAAAATGAAACTCCTTCCTCTTCATGTAGTTTTCAGTATCCACTGTATTTAAGGGATGCCACATTTAAACCACTGCATTATCTTTCCACTTCTTCTCTTATGTAATTTGGCATGATCCAAACCACACGATATGAATGCATAGTTTAACATGGCATTTGAAAATAAATGCCCACCTACTTGTTCCGCCAGTCAAGAAGCAGCGCTGCAGGAGCCCGGCGAAGCCTCTCCTGCATCCACCCTGACTGACGGGACACTTAATTCGTTGAGGCTTTCGGTGTGCATTGGTCGGCGCGCTCCTACGATGCTTCCATCTTGTTGTTTTTCCCTATTTAACCAATCTTTCCTTCTTGGTGACAACCCGTCCTGGTCAGGAAGGACTTCTATTGTACTGTGTTTCTGAATTCAGTTCCAGGTGCCAGACTGCACAGTTTGGTGGTGGTTTTGGGTGTCCTCATCTTTGTTCAGAGGTTAAGATCTATTTCCTTTTTCTGTGACTGTTTTATCAGGTTTTGAGATCAAGGGCATATTAACCCTATAGTAAATTGACCAGTATTATCTTTTTGAAAAGAAAATTCTGAAAGAACTATAAAAAGACTTGGATTATTTATCTGTTGAATAGCCAGCAAAATTACTAAGGATTTTAAAAATCTATGTATCGATTCAACTTCTTTCACAACTATTGGGCTGTTCGCTCTTTCTTCGTGAGTCCCTTTTGATGAGTTATCTTTTGTCTGTGGAAACACGGCCCCAGCAAGACCACAGACTGAAGAGCCTGCATTTCCCAGTGAGTTCCCTCGGCCCGACACGTGGTCTGTTTGGATCTGCATGATTCAGCTTTTGCTCTGTTTGGTTCCGTTAATCTGTATAGAGTGTCTTCGTGCCCAAATCGTGCTGGCTTTAGTCTGCCGCCTTTTCAGCCTTGATGACCTTGAAAGCACACAGTGTGGTACTCCACATCTGTTCTACTTTTTTCAAGACTGTTTTAATAGTTTAGCTACTGCCTTGGGGAGGGACCATGCTTAGCAGGCACTTTTTTTTTTTTTTTTTTTAGGAAAGGGTCTACAGGGTGTTCAGGGTCTCACCACTAGATCAGACTCGTAGTGGTCTGCCTGTTTACAGCCTCCCAAGAGCTGGGATTATAGGTGAGCACCACCACACTCAGTCTCAATTGCGGTCTCAGTGCACCCCAGGGGTGGGGCTGGAACAGCAGTCTGGGGGATCGAACCCCTGGCCCCTGGCCTGCTTGCTGGTGTTTTAATCTGCTGAGCTATTATCTGACCCTAAGACTGTTTTAATAGTTTAAGACATTCACCTTTCCATACAAATTTTAGAGCCCCACTGTAATTTCTAGAGAATGTCTGGTGGAATTCTGATTGAGATTGCAACTAAGTCTGTAGATAAACTTGAGGAGACTTAATATCTCAATAGCAGCACAGTTCTGTTAAAATACAATTTTGTAAGCATTTACTCATTTCATCTAGCTTTTCAAATTAATGGGCACATTTTTAATAAACTGGGTGTTTTTAGGTGTTCTTTTTTGTCTTTTGGAGACAAGGTCTCCTCAGGGAGTTCAGGCTATGAGCTCCTTTTGTGGCCCAGGCTGGCCTCAGACTTATGGCGCTCTTCTTGCCACAGTCTTCCAAGTGCTGGGATTATAGACATGCACCACCATTCCTGGCTCCTTAGTGTTTTTAATGTCTACAACATAGGTAATGATACCTTTATTTTTATTCCTACATCAGTTATATGTAACTTGCATTTACCTTGATGTGATCAGTCTTTTCTGAAACTTTTAAATTTGTCATACTAACCTTGATTTCCGAAAAAAACAACAAAAAGCCAGAAGCATAATGTTATAAGAGGTATTTCTCTGCGTGTGAGAAGCTGATAGGCAGTGATGTCCCACCCAGAGACCCTTCAGGGGCCCGGCTCTGCTCATCTCCAGGAGCTGAGACCACAAAACTCTGCAATAAACTTTTATTTTCTTGCAGTTTTGAGAACTGAAAGTCTGAGCTCAGTGTGCCAGCAGGGTTGCTCTCTGGCAAGTTTTTCCAGAGCAGCTTCCCGCTGAGTCCTTGCGTGACCTCGCCACTGTGTACGCGTCCTGGTGTCTCCTCCTCCTCTTACAGTGACACCGGTGTCATCATAGTAAGGCCTCCTCTATGATTTCATAGAACCTTAATTACTTTGTCAGAGATGCTATCTCCAAAACCAGTCACACTGAGAACCAGGGCCTCAATGCAGGAATCTGAGGAGGATGCAGTTTGGCCGGGAAGCCACGTTAGGCAGTCACTGGGGAGACCCACGCAGAGGAGCCTGCTGGTCCTGGCAGAACTTGTTTCTGGAAACTGGGTGCACTTGGCTGGAGGGCTAAAGTCTCGCTGTGTGCAGATGAGTGCCGTGTGCACGTGACCAGAGTTCCCGGGACCAACATTACTTCTGAGGACTCACTCTTCACTCAGCCCTGACTCAGAAGTGTTTTGTGGGAGGAACGTGGCTCCTGCTGCCGAGCCAGTTCCAGCTGCCCACTGGCAGCCTGGCCACAGGGTGTGGCACGCTCTCAAGTGCAGTGGCTGGTGGGAAGCAACTCCTTCACCAGCGCTTTTTCACCACCTACCTTTGACTTCCTACAAAGTGAGACGCAGCTCTAAGTGGCTGTGGGTGGTGTGGGGCGTGTAAGGTGACAGCCATCTGTGTGTGAGGTCGGAGCTCGTATCAACTCCTACAAGTCCCACCAGCCCCACTATATTGTCTCACAGGGATTACATTTCAGAATGAGTTTCACGGGATCAACAAACAACTCTAAATTTCATGCTAAGTGCAGGCTTGAAAAGATAGTTACTCATTAAGAAAGAAAATTTACCTGGGTAGGTGGGAAGGAAAATAGCACATGTGAAACAGCCTCACCTCCTTTCTGCTGTGAATTGGGTACTCTTGATCCACCCATTCCTCCATGCTGGCCCACTGCAGCATTCCAGGCCCAGCCAAGGTGCTCAGAGCCCAGTGCAGGGCCAGGGGCAGTGGACATCCATCACTGAGTTCTGGGGACAAGGCAGAGCTGTGCCAGGTGACTGGTGAGGACGGTGTGTCTGCTTGTTTTGTGTGCTAGCTTGTTGGGGGCCATGTGGCTCAGAGAGGCAGGCAGTGGAAATGCCACCTAAATCTTGGTGGGAGCTCTTGCTGTGGTAGTCCACATAGCCTCTGTTGGTGATGGGGACTTTTGGGTCATGAGAAAGCTGGGCGGAAGCTAGCATATGTGTTTGGGCGAGAACTGTGAGCTTTGTCTGCTGTGAGGTGGTTTGGACGTAGCGACTAGATTTTGAGCCCATGTCTAGAGTCAGGAGCAGTAGCATGCGTTATCTGGGGTCCCCTGGGACCCTGGGAAGAGCTTGTATTCATGAGGGTGTAGGTCTTTGTTGGGAGGGAGGCATTATAAAGGGGTCAGACTATGAGACTGATGTTGAGAACCCAGAGACCGAGAAAGCCAACAAGACTGAAGAATGAGAATAGTTTTTGTGAGGAAGGGAATGGAGTGGGAGCTTTGGGATCTGTCTTGGTCCATAAAGTGGAGCCCCAGGCCATGAACAGACAGACTTGGGCATTGTCTGATGGTCTTGGGGAGAGCGGCTGTAGATTCAGACTTATTGTTGAGAAGTGGGGCCAGGTCAAGACTGGTTGAGAGCCTGGCAGAATAAGGGCTGTCTGGAAGTCTTGAACGTATGTGTGGGGGTGCTGCCCAGGCGAGCTGAGGGGCGCAGCTTGAGATAGGGTCCATTTAGCCATGGAGGTCTTGGGTGGAGCCGAGGGATCAGAAGAAGGAATGAGGGGGAGAATAGCAGAACAGGTGGTAAATGAAGCAGGATTTTGGAAGAGGACCCCTGCCCAGAGCTTGAGACAGAGGTCTCATCCAGGAGGTGAATGAGGCCCTGGAGAAATCCCCAGGAAGGATCTTGACAGATTTTTGAAGTTTGTCAAAGAGGTCCTCTCTAGGCCGGTGAGAATGTAATGGATAAAACCTCAGTGTTTGTTCTAAGCTTTGTGACTAGGCTCCTGGCTCTTTAGAGGATCCTGTCTAAAAGCATGCTTCTGGACAGCCCAGCCGCCCTGGTGGTTATCATGGAGCCTCAGAATGTTCCTCTCCCCTTACTGCCCTCCATGGTGACAGTCTGGTCACCTAGCTGAGAACACTGCACAGTGTTGGTGCCCCGTAAGCATCTTCATACATTCTTTTTCTTTTTCTTTTTTTTTTTCTTCTTTTTTTTGTCTTTTTGAGATAGGGTCTCACTGTGCAGTTCAGGCTGGCCTTGAGCTCACTTTTGTAGCCCAGGCTGGTCTCAAACTTGCACCAATCCTCCTGCCTCAGCCTCCTGAGTGCTGGGATTACAGGCGTGCGTCACCACACCCGCCTTTCATACATTCTTCAATTTGGTTTTCAAGTCAGCTGTCTGGTGCCAGCTTTGACGTTTCTGCTTCCTTCCCGCATGACCGGGAAAGGAGCCCAGCCTCAGCATGTGGCTGTGGAACCAGGCCGAGCCCTGGTCTGCCGTGCCAGCTTGCCCTGCCAGGCAGGGTGGGAGGCAAGAATCTCCTCCCACTCCGCCTGAGGGTGGTCCCGCAGAGCCAGGGTTGAGGGAGGACGAGAGTCGGGGCCCATGTTCACCGGAGGCAAGGCCCCACCCAGCGAATCAGCCGCACCCCAACAGGCCTGCAGAGGCACGCGTTGCCCTGTGAGTGCCCAGGGCTCTTTCCAGGCTGCACCAGGCACTATGCATGGTCCAGGCACATCCCGTGTTTCTCTGGGGAAGGTGATGGCCAGCGGAGATCACACATCAATATCCTCGTCCTCAGGATAGCTGGACAAAGAAGGTGAGAAGGGACAGGGTGTTTCTAAGAGGTAGACTGTCCTTGTGTCTGGGAAAAGATGTTTTTGGTGAGACTCAGATCCAAAGAAAATTAAAAGAGTGGGAAGGTCCTGCTGTGGGCACTCCTCTGCCTCACCAGGCCTGGCAGAGATGGACCAGCAACACCTGTTGGGGCCAAAAGAGGGGACAGACAGACATCTGTGAGCTGGCCAGGGAACAGAGTTTCTGAACTTTGGACCTGGGCTTGTACGTTACAAGCTGTGGATGTAAGTGCTGGCTTGCCACAGCTGTGACTGTTTTCTGTGAAAAGTGTTTATCAAACTGAACTAAATTTAAGCTTGGTTAAACAGAAGTACCAGAACTTGTGGTGATGTCTTCATCCGTGCTTGGTCTTGTGCCCTGCCACACCACGGAAGCTCAGAGCTGTCACTGTGGCAAGAAGTACAGTGGCCAAGGAGGGTCCCTTCTGGCAGAATAGACACCTGGAGAACGCTAGGTCTGGGATTTTGTGGTGAAGCACAGGGCCCGTTCATGAGTTCTGGATCCTTGGACTGCTTCTGGTTCTTTTTCAGTGAAGAATCCCCAGGATACCTGGCGACAAATACTGTCGAAGAGCCACGTCAGGGGCCCCCTGCGGAGTTGGTGGGGATGGGAGGCCGGGCTGCAGGGCTGCTTTCCTGTCCTCTCGGCTCCTCCATTCTGCCTGAATTCTTTGGCTTGTTTGTATAAGAATTCATGTATTGCCTTTCTATTTTTTTTTTAAAGCAATAAATTCTCAGAGGAAATGTTTGGTAAGTTGCCTGAATAATATCATCCAGTTGGGATTTGGCTTCTTGTCCCCTGGTCCCCTCTGTGGTCCCAGTGGCCTCTCCTCCCATGGCCTGAGACTAGCCAGTTCCTTCTCTTAGCTAGCTAACCTTGTTCTCTGCTATGGCAGCGTCCATGGGATGTCCTCTCGGTCTGGTCATGATTCTGTGATTCTGCCATGAGGGTTACTGGATGGATACTTTCTAATGGCTTTATTGAGGTATAATTCACATGCCACAGAATTCATACTTCTAAGTGAACAGTCTGATGGATGTTGCCAAATTTCGCCCTTGGATGACGTTCACCACAGTCATCAGACATTTCCTATTGCTGGAGAAAGTTTCCTGCTTGGTTCACTGCGCTCCTGGGTGGCCCTGTGTTTTGGAGTCTCGCAGGAGTGGAGCCACCGGGGAGCCTTGGACATCTGTCCTGGTCACTGCACAGGCCACTCCTGAGCCTCAGCCACGTCGGTCCTGCCCCTTGCCCACGCTGAGGGCTGCCCACCCTGCCTCACACTCACCAGGTGGCGGCCGTTTGGGTCGCTGCCAGTCCAGCCAATGTAATGACATCAGCTGTGGACGTCTGCTTCATGTCACTGTGTAGAAGGATGTTTTCTATTTTTTCCCTTACAAGCATGTGTAGGTGGCTTTGCGGTCACATGGTTCCTCTCTGTTTCACTTGGTGAAAACCTGCCAAATGCGGTTGCTCCATTTTACATTCCTACCAGCCGATAGCAGGAATCCTAGTTGCCTCACAATCCCCTGGCTGGTATTATCAGGGTGCTTTAAAGGTGATTTCAGGTGGCCGGGGAGATAGCTCCATGGCACAAGTGTCTGCCTGGCAAATGCAAGGTTGTGAGCTCAAACCCCTGTCCCGCAAAAAAAAAGAAACCTAAACATGATTTCAGTAGAAACGAAGAGGTGTGTCAGCGTGTTTGGAATATGGCTTTCTAAAGGAGCGGTGACTCTTCACGTCCTTGCTGGCCTCCGTCCTCTCTGGGGAGTGGCTGTTAATGTGCTTCCTCATTTTGATTGGATTGTTTACCTTTTTATGAGTGAGATGCAGGAGTTCTTTATTAGTGTAGCTACAATTCCTCATAGAGTAAATGTTCTGTCAAATGTTTGCTCCTAGCCAGCGTTTACTTCTTATTTCCTTAAGATGTCCCCAACCCCATGCAGGTACTGGAGACTGAACCAAAGGCTTTGCTTTGAGCTAAGTCCCCAGCTTTTTGTTCAAGTTTGAGATAGGTTCTTGCTCAGTTGTCCCAGGTAGGATTAAACTTAACAGTGTCTTTTAAACAGCAAGGGTTTTTAATTAAAATGAACTAATTTAGTTAAAATTTAGTTGATTTTTTCTTTACATGGATTGAGTTTTTGGATCTTATTTGCTTAAAGCAAGACTGTAAAAATTTTCTTATATTTCTTTCTAAGGGTGTTACAGTTTAATCTTAACACTTAGGTATATGCTCTATTTACAGCATATGGAATCTTTCATATTAATTTTAAGAAATGATCTTTTGTTCTTTCTTTGTTTTTGTTTTTGGTATTATGGCCGGCTCAGCCTGCTCTGGGGGTAGGGCTGACACAGCATGTGGTGCCAGGAATTGAACTGCGGTCCCTGTGGTTGCCTAAGCTTTCCTAAGCAGGAACTGTAGACCATCGAAGCATCTCGCCACCCCTGTTCTTTCTTTGCACAGGTGTTCTTGTAATGCCATGGTGTCGCCCGATTATTCCACGAGCATCTGGGCGGGGAGCAGGAAAGTTTCCCTGTAGAGTAGAGGGGCTGTGATAGTTGGGATCTGAGCAGCGCTCCAGACCGGCCGCAGCGACCCCTGGTGGTGGCGCTGAGCATCCGTTTGCCTCCCTAAAGCTCTCCTTAAACCCCCACAGATTGTGAGAGGTCGCGTGAGCCTCGGAGGACACGGACTGCCCTGTGACAAGTCAGTGTCAGGGCCTGGAGCTGAATCCTCTGTTAACGAACCATTTGTGCTCTAGCGAGTGTGTTCTGGTTTTTCTTACTGTAGCAAAGTACCTGAGGCCGACTAACATGTTAAAAAGTGTATTTCCTTGCCACTTTGGGACTCGGACAGCGTGAGCATCATGTCCCCAGCTCTGTGGAGGACAGTCCCCCCGGCTTTGTGGCCTCTCTGTGGGTGGCCCTGGGGCTCCACAGTCCCTCTGGAGGGTAGCTCCCCAGTGCCCCAGCCACCTCCCGCGAAGTCGGTTCTGCCACCTCCCACACCGCCACGCCGGGAAGCTTCAGAAACACACTCAAGCTGTGCCCGTCTTGCGGCACCAAGTGCCACTGCTTTGTCCAGCACACAACCCAGAGTGTGAAGAAAGGAGGGCAAGAGCGGGCCCCCGAGCCTGGGCTGCAGACCGGCAGCGCTCTGTGCAGGTGTCCATGTCCGGGAGGCCCTAGGCCGGCTGCGTCGCCCACTCCTCCTGAGCTCCATGGCAGGCGCCTCTGTACTAGCTCCCTGCAGCGCCCGCCTGAGTGCGACTAGTGATCCCAGGGGGACAAAGATTCAGCAAAGTAACGAAAGTGCCAGGCGTGTCAGAGGGACTGCTCTATCATTAGTCGGCCAGCCCTGATCTGCAGGCTGAGGAGGACCGCGGAGTACAGTTCCTGTGGGGTTTCGGTGAACGAGGAAAGCTCAGCTCCCACTCACCATGAACACGTAAGTGCCAGTGCTGTCCCCAAGCGCTACTGGAATAGAGCCATCTCGCTGCAGCATGGCCCTGTGTGTCACTGGACATGGCTCTGTTTTCATTTTGTTGTATATTTTGGTTACTGCTCTGTAGCACTGAGAAACTCAAGGCCTTACACTGAACTACATCCTTAGCTCTTTTTTTACTTTTTATTGAAAGGAAGGCCTCACTAGGTCTAAGTTGCCAAACTGGGCTTCTCCTCTCAGCGTGCTGGAATTACAGCCTCCCGGACGCTGGTATGCAGCATGCCCCGCTTGGTTTTTGGAATTGAGCAGCAATCTCAGTGAAGCAGGTGCCTCTTGTGACCCAAGGAGCCAGCGCTCTGTCTTCCACCTCGAGTTGAGCTGTTGGCTCCCCGTCAGGAAATGTGCTCAGGCCTTGTGTTTGGACTGCAGGTTCCCGAGTCTGCCTGCCCCTCGGGACATTCCTGGTGTTTGACTTCCCAAGTGTTTGTTCTCATATTCTGGACAGCTAGAAGCCAGCAACACTTTATCAGCAAAGAAGGGTGCACGTCAGGTGCGGGCTAGGGTCCCTGCAGGGCACAGCCCTGGGCCAAAGACAGGTCCATGTTACCAGGTCGTCGCCTGACTTCTCCCCAGCATCACTTGTGTTAATTTCAAAAGAGAACGAGACAGTATTTGTTGAGTGTCTGCTATGCGGGGGTGGCGTGCACTTACTGTGTCATGTGACGATTTCCTGCTGTCGCACAGAGAAGGAACCCAAGGTTCAGGCGAGTCATACACCCCACCACAGACATGGCTGGTGGGGGATTTCTCACAGCAGCCTTATCCTGTCTAAAATACGATGCCGCTATTGCTTACAAGAGGCGACGATACGCATACACTAGGTGTTCAGTGCATTTAAGGGAAGACCCACTGAGCTCATGAACATGGCAGCCACAAGCTGCCAGGCACCGCAGGCCTATTTTGTCATTTGTTTTTTAGACTTACACAACTGTCTTACTTTTCTCATTGCTCAGAGAAAACACCTGCCACCCAGGTTAAAGGAGTTTTTTTTTTTGTTTGTTTGTTTGTTTGTTTTTTTATAAAGTTAAAGGCTTATTTTGGCTCATTGTGCAGAAGTTTCAGTCCATCCTGCTATAAGGCAGGAAGGCCTGGTGGGGGAGGGGAGGTCGCAGGCCAGCAGGGACCACGACGAGCCTCTGTCTGCCCCTCATGTTCTATCCAGGCTTGCCAGCTTAGGGCAGTGCCAACCCAAGCAGGTTTAGTAATCACCCACCCTTCCCGTCAGCACGCTGAAGCCCAGCATCGCACCATGAGTCCGACATGTACTCTAGATTCAGCCACCTCTGAAAAAGCCTCAGCTCTGACTGCATGAGGCTTTGCAGGGACATCTGGACACAAACCATAACAACAACCAAATGATCCTCTATTAACTGTATAACAAAGGTGCTAGAAGACATGTGTTAAGTCCTGGCAAAGCACAGACCTATGGCTATGCATACTGAGATTAATATTGAAATATACAAGAAAATGAATTTGTTTTGATTTCTAGAATAATTGGTCCATGCTATCCGTGCTTCCTTTGCACATAGCAAGGCCTTGGGCATGAAGATGCTGTATGATGCCCTCAGGGTAGAGCCCTGATGGGGTCAGGAGAGCCATGGCTGTTTTGAATTCTGTTCTGGGAGTTATGGTACTTGTGTAGCCAAGATTGTGGGGCCGGCTGGCATAGCACAAGTCACAGTGCTGTTTCCACACACCATTTCACAGCTGTAGGGCGTTCTGCAGGTCCAGGGCCAGGGTGGCAGGAGAGCCCATAGTGAAGTGCGATGGGACCTCACTTTCTGTGTCTATGTCTCTAGTTCTGAACTCAGACCTGGCATGAGGCAGAGACCACACGAGGCTGTCATTCCGTGGCTATGGCTGGAAACCAGGGACACTTTGTGGGTTGAGACTGGGGCTGTGGCCCGGGCAGCTGCACCAACAGGTGGCTGAGCTGGCTATGGAGGGGCAGAGGCCTGGTCCTCAGATGCAAGCGTGCCTCTTCACCACACCAACCTTTGGTATCAGTGAAGGTCATGACTCCGACCTTTAGTGGCTCCTGGGGAGACACCCATGAGAAGCACAAAGGGCACGAGTCAAGAAAGTGATGCATTTTAGAGAAGCTGTAGGCTGAATCCGCATCTTTTTCAGGACTAACCCAGTCAGGAGCATTGCGAGAGCCCTGTTCTGATGCTTCATTATTAGCAGTGCTGATTCCCTATTAGACAAATCCAGTGTGCTGAGTAGAATTCTGATCCCTATGAATGAGATACATTAAGACAAATCCGGTGTGCTGAGTAGAATTCTGATCCCTATGAATGAGATACATTAAGACAAATCCGGTGTGCTGAGTAGAATTCTGATCCCTATGAATGAGATACATTAAGAAGTGTACGGGCTCTGTAGGTGCAATTCAGGTTACTGACCAGTTGAAGAGAAAGAGATTACCCTGACATAGCACAGCCACGGTGGACGTAGCTTTGACCATCTGGCTGTCCTGCACTTGATTTGACATAAGGAGGCCCCAGGGCAGTCTCCCCACCACACTCTCACACCCATGGAAGTAGGCCACATTCCAGCAGCTCCCCGGGGTGGGGTTCTACATCACAGCATCAGTTTTGTACTTAGCTGGCTCAAGCTTAGAGCTAACCAAGGAGGTCAGGGTCCTGCTACCCCCAGAGCCTCGTCTGCAGTTATGTCTCATCCCGATTTTCCCTCTTCTGCCTTTACGCAGGTAGGTAGGCTGGATCTTCCCATACAACCCAGAGTAATCTCCTTCTTTTTAAAGTCTATTTGCTATTGGTATTTCTTCCTCTAAGAAGTATGCATCCATCTCAGATGCCCATTTTGGGATTGGGTCTTTGAATTTTGGGGGCCTACTTTTTTTTAGTTCTTTACATGTTTTAGAAAGAAGCCCTTTGCCTGAGTGACTATTAAGTTTGTTTTCTAACTTTATGGATTATCTTTTCACTCTATTGGTGATTTCTTTTGGCATGCAGAAACTTCTCAATAAAAAGAGATCCCAGTTGGTGATTCTTTGAAGTATTTTCCATGCAGTTTGGTTTTTATTCATGAACTCTGTGCCTATGTCTATGTCTTTAAAATTTCCATCTACTTTCTCTTTCAGTAGATTTTGTGTTTCTGTTGTAATTGTAAATCTTTAGTCTATTTTAACTTTGGTTTAGTACACAGTGATAAAGTTAGATCTAGTTTTAGTTTTTGGCATGTAGAAAACCAGTTTTTCCAGCACCATTTCCATTGATCGTCAGATATATATATATATATATATATATATATATATTTTTTTTTTTTTTTTTTTTTTTTTTTTGCAAGTACCATGCTCATTTTATCATGGTAGCTTTGTACTATAATTTCAGTTTAGGGGTTGCAATGCCTCCTGTCTCATCTTTGTCGCCCAGGATTGCCTTTGCTATTCTAGGTTGGTTTTTTTTTTTTTTTCTGGTTCCAAATGAATATTAGGAATGTTCTGTCTAGATCTGTGAGGTATGCTGGTGCCATCTTGATAGTGGTTGCATTAAATCTGTATAACAATTTTGGAAGTATAGCAGTTTTCACAATGTTGGTTCTTCCTATCCAATCCTCTTTAATCTCTTTTCCCAGAGTATTGTAATTTTCATTGTATAGATCTTTTATTTTCTTTGTTAGATTGATTCCTAAGTCTTTTTTTCTTTTCTCTTTCTTTCTTTTTCTTTTTTTGGATGCTATTGTAAAGGATGTTGTTTCTCTAATTTCTCTCTCAGTGAGTTTGTTGCTTGTGTAGACCAACAGTTCTCAACCTGTGGGTCGCGACCCCAGCAGAGGTCGAACAACCAAACACAGCTGACAGGCCATGTTTTAGCACGGCTGGCTGTCGGAGGTCACTGACGAGCACCAAGGACTCTTCCCAGCACTGATGAAGGCTCTCAACAGGGGCGTGGCCTGTCAGATCCCTCTGGGTATCGCCTCACCCGTGGCTAGAGAGGAGCCTGGCACATTACTTAGTGTGATCCTAGTGGCCCGAGCAAGATGTTGGTGGTCTGAAAAGCAGAAAGAGTAGCAGGATAGAGAACAGGAGGAGTTCACTGGCATTGCGAGAGGCCAGTGAGCTGTGCTGGCTCTCAGTTTCCTGGCTTGGATGACTGAGTTCAAAATGGCTCCATTCAGGAGTTGATAGAAGATAAGCTAAGCAATGAACAAGCTCAGCCTTTGATACCATCTTGGTCTGGTTTTCCATTGCTACAGCAAGATACCAGAAATGAGCTAATTTATAAAGGATAAAGGTTTGTTGGTTTCATGGTTCTAGAGACCAGATGTCAAAGAGCCTGGTGCCAGCCCTTGCTCAGCTGTGGAGAGGGCTGTCTTACTGGATCATGGCAAGGCGTGTCATAGGGACTGCTCTATCATGGCGACGCACAGCAAGTGCACTAGGTCCAGGCTGTCCCACAAGCCACTGACACCCGCATGCCCCCCTCCAGCTCCACCTTCAATAGACCCCTGGCATTTGAATTTGGGGATTGTGTTTTCTACACATGAACTTCTGGAGAACACAACCAAGTTGTCTTAGT